>PKQL01000128.1:0-55693 GCA_002916455.1 Penicillium sp. CF05
CTATATACCATAACTCCTAGGCTCCATATATTAGCACTATACGTGTACCCTCTATTAAGGATGACCTCTGGCGCATGATATACCTCCGCCTGAATACAGCCACCCTAAAGAATATCTCCTTGGACTGCTAGGTCAAAGTCGACGACTTCAATCAGTCCGATGATGTCCTTTAGCGGTCCATAGTCCTTACGAGACAGATAGATAATGCGTCTATCGTTGCAATACTTCTAAGGTAATAGGGTTTCAAACTCATCTCGAGCATCCTAGGATAAGAGTTCACGATCTTCTAATCGTACCATGATGTTATCCGGCTTTAAGTCTGTTACTTCTAAATTAGAACCATCTTGTTAACTAGCACAAATAAGAATTCTTACCGGTATAAATGATATGACATTTAGTGTAGAGATAATCAAGCGTGTAGAGTATTTCTTAGAGGATTATTTTGAAATATCCGGTGGTATCACGCTATCTTGCTATCGTTGGCAATATTTTCCTAGTGACTCACGTAAAGGTTCGAAGACGAGACATACATGGCTCCCTAAGATCCCCTAGACAGAAAACGAGTCAAGTAATTTTCGAACGAATTACCAGCCCTCGTGTCGACGGTTCGCTCTCGTTATATATCGTAGAACCTCCAGCTTAACGCCACTAGCAGTTTTCCGGGCGTGTGAATTATTAGAGTTAATTTTAAGAGCCACATATCGCTCGTTCGACCAGCGCCACCTAAACTGTCAATATGTACCTTAAAATGTGATTAGGCCAATACGAACTGGTGAAGGTCCCTTACAAGCCACACACTCGATCTGCTTCCGTGGCCAAGCTTGGTCGCAATTTGATACCGGTCATTAAGGATTTCACCAATCCGCGCCGGATAGAAATAGGCTGGTTCGTAGTAGGGAGAGTTCTCCTCTTCAACCAGCAAGGAAGGGTCGATTCGGGATGGAAGGGCGGACGAAAGTGTCCAGGGCGACTGGCGAAACGCCTTGAAGGGATGCATGAGGATATTAGGAAGATTCCGCGTCATTATTCTGCACAAAGCCAAAAAGACTGGCACTAGTTCATATGGCCTTTATTAGGGAGAAGGATGTAGTCCGAACTTCGAGCTTCGAATATGGCTTCATGTTTATAGAGGCAGATCAGGTGATAAAGGGGATCAATATAGGGCCGGTCATAGAAGTACTCTAAAAGGTGGTTCGGGTATGTTTTTTTTTATGAAGGCAATACCATAGAAAACTGCCCAGGTGACTGCCAATAGTGACTCTTCCCAATTAGGTTAGACGACTGTGACAATGGGGTTTACTGTTTTTTATTAGAGTGGGAGTACTAGGCTGCTATATATACTGGGACGTAAACTGTCCACTATAGTAGTATCACTATGTACGGGTCTCTATAGTGACTACGTATACCTATATGACCTTATAGAGGTCTACCTATCTCACTTAGCTGGTCATGTGGGATGACATAGTGGTAAGAGAGTGGATTGGTACGCGGAGACCCGGAAATAACCCTAGAATCAGAATCCGAGTACGAGGGTAGTAGATAGTCCGTTGTAAACGCCATATTCATAAAGGTTTTTGACGAATATGATGAAATTGATAAAGAGGGCGCAAGAATCCTTAGCGCGGGTGTCTACACCAACACCCTATTAGTATATGAAGCAATGATGTATATATCACACCAAATGAACCACGAAACTCTCTTGTCCGGCCTCAAAATCCTGTGGTCCACCCCACAACACACCCATAGCATATTCAGGTATTCCTAGGGCTATGGGGTCTTTGCTTTCCCAATGATATAGAATAAACCAAACTTAAGCCACCCAGGAATCCATTCTAGTAGAATTTTAAATAAAACCATCCTTGATATAATTTGAGCTAAGTGGATCAGCTTATTGAAGCCCTAAACCCAAGGACAAAGGCCACATAAGCAGCTGGCTATACTAAACGGAATAGTAACCCGGTGGAAGATTGTGAATCGCTTGATATATGATAAGGAGGTTCGAGAGAATAGTGGTGTGGGATGGAGCAAGGTGAAAGACTGGGAAGTTGTGGTTATTATATACACCCGCTTGACAGGGCATAAAGAACACTTCCACTGCAGCATCCAATTGCACCGTATGTAAACTCACTAGGAATATTGGAAAGCATGAGCGTCGCGGCAAAAGAAGCTAGCATATATCGTACTATGGGTTTGAGGCATGTACTCCGTAATAAGGGCCTGATAGTACTATAATTCTCTGCTTTATTTCTCTGCATCCCTCATTCATTACATGTACTTTAGCGTTCGACTTGCCTACAGTACCTACGTTGTCTACAAGAATCCATCTCATGCTTTCCCATCTTGGAAATAGAAGACTATTGATAATCTACAATAGAAGCCATGTAACTAAAAATGTTACAATTCAAATGTCATAATCATCGTAGCTTGAAAGATATCACAAAACCAATGGTGCATTCCCACTTTGTTGCAGAAGAAAACAAGAAAGATCTGAATATGAGAATAGCAGTTCAAAGTTCTCCACGCAGTCTCTCTGTATGCTCGGAGACCTTCTTCTGGACCTTTTCAGCAGCTTCAGTGCCTTGGGCGCGACCACTAGCAGCGCCGACCTTCAACTGATCCACAACCCACTGCAGAGTATCCATGATCTTGGCATAGATGGTAGCTTGCGGGCTTGCGGTGCCGTACTTAAAGTACTGGGCATTGCGTCGGGCCGCAGCTCGGAGCTCGTTGACGCTCGAACCCTGGTAGGTAGGGACGCCGTAGCTGTCCAGGTAACTCTTGAGTTCGGATTGCGACCATTGGTCGAAAGTGGTATCCTTGGCTCTGCCAGTCACCTGCGCGAGGGCAGCAGTCGCAGAAGCGTACTGTTCGCCGCCAGCCTTGGAAGCCTTGGCGTAGGAGTCCTGGGCATTCTTAACAAGCTCTTCGCGTGAGGCATCAGCCTGCTGGGCCGCCTTGTTGTTCACGGCGGACAGGTAGTTCCTGGGAAAGAAAGGTAAGCCAGTGAGATCATAACCAAAAGACAGATATGTACTTACACCAGGTGTTCCTTATCCCAAGTATCGAAGCTGTACTGATTCCATCCAGCGGCAGCCTTGTGCGCGTTGGCGCGGACCTTAGCAACGAGTTCATCGCGCTTGGTGTTCTGAGGGACGGGGATGCCTCGGGCATCAAGGAAGGCCTTCAGGCGAGAGTCAGACCAGCCATTCAACGCAGTCTCGAAAGCATTCTCGATATTCAGCCTGGCATAATCGGTAGCGCGTGCATATTCGTTCCCTGCCTTGGTGGTAGCAGCGCCAAACGCACCCTCCACAGCGGAGGAGGCACTGGACACCTGGCCAGAAAGATAGTTACGGTTCTTCCGTGCTAGAGCAATGAGTTCATTGCGCTTCGAGCCCTGGGGCACCTTGACATTGTGCGTGTCGAGGAATTCCTTCAGCTTCGAGTCGGACCAGGCGTTGAAAAGCTGGTCACTCAGAGTCTCCTTGGTAGCCTCAGCCTCAGCGGATGCAGATGCAGCAATGCTCTGAGACTGCAAGCCAATAATGCGCGAGTTGCGGCGAACAGATGCAATGAGCTGGTCACGTTCGGAGGGCTGGGGCACCGGCCATCCACGCTCGTCGAGCCATTGCTTGAGATCCGAGTCGGACCACTCCTCATACAGCCAGTCTCCGGGGTAGGACGCCGTTTGGCCAACCTTGGTGGCGATATTCTCATAGTTCTCACGCGCGGTCTTGATCAGAAGGTCGCGTCTGCGGGGCTGGGGGGCAGGAATGCCATGGCGATCGAGGAACGCCTTCAACTGAGAGTCGGACCAACTATATCGGTCAGCTTTCATTCATAATAGGGAAATGCGATCAACCTACGTGTCAAAGACCCATTCTCTGGCATGGTGGAGCTCGTGATTGATGTCATCGGCAGCTTGCCCAAGGGGCTTCTGCACTTTGCTATCCCAGTTGGTCTTGACCAGGTTCTCCAGGTCGCGGCGGTCGGCAGGGCTGGGGTAGGGGATATCTGCATAAAAGTGTGAGTATACGAGGTTGTTAGAAGGAGAAGTGCTACATACTATGGTCCGAGAGCCATCGCTCGAGCTCAGATTCATGCCATCTGTTGTAGACTGTTGATGGTATTAGCTTGCGAAAGGGAATTTCTGTACCCAAGACAACATACTAGCTTTGCTCCACCAACTGGAAGCTGCCACTACTTCAGTGGAAGCGAGCAAGCAGATGAGGCCAGTGGCCAAATTCAACTTCATCGTGTATTGTGTTGGACAAAATGAAAATGATAATAGTACTTTGAGGACTAGCAAGAAATGAAGTATTAATGCACCAGTGAAAAGAGTATGAATGGAAGATTCTAAAGAGAACTGTTTAAGCAAGAAAGGGTGGATGATTGCGCAGTGACGTAGTTGGGGAATTTGCCTTGAATTGAGCCGGAGTGCATGAATCATCAGTTCTCCATTCTATTCCGCCCTGCTCTGGAACATTTGCCAAGATTGTGTGATTATTTAATTGAATATAGATATTCATACTATGCCACTTTGTATCTATAATGTTCTCCTGCTCTACATCGTAGGTACCTAGGTAATCTCTATAGATTACCTGATATGGTTTAGTGTGCCATTTTGGGTTTAGCGTGTCCCCTTGACCATTCAAGCTGCTTCTTTTGTTTGTCGTTTTGGTTGAGAAGAAGTCGACTGAATACGGGGAGATATGTTCCATCGAGACTAGCGGTCTCCTCTCGGCAAGCAAGGATCTCTTCGAGGCTGTCTATGGGGTCTATAGGGTCCCATTGAAGATCATCAAGTATACGACACATGGTAGCAGCAAAAATGAACAACGGAGCAGATATTTTCCAAAGCTGTTGTGTTTTGATGTCTCTTCAGTAAACAGGAGACTTATCTTGACAGATTATTATGGAGGCATTATCTATTTGGAGCGCCTTCTAGAAAAACTGATAGATAAGTCTATATATATAGAGCTAAGATATCCTCGGTTACATCATAATATTATAAGCAAAAGAGCAATAAATGACTCTTTCGTCTTCTATATATGCACATGCCATGCTCATGTTCTTGTCTCCATACATATTTATGTATGTGTCTACTAGTTCGATGTACATGAGGCCTTATGTGCTAGTATACTCCCAACCTTGGTATTTGACACTAATCCTAACTAGGGATAGTGCATAATATTGACACCCTCTATTCAGACCGGGAGGGGTGCCCAACGAGGTACTCAAGTTTATAATGCCTTGGGAATTCCTTCTCTTTATCTTTGGAAATAACAATCTCCCTCTCAGGTTGATGAAGTAGAGAGCGAAACATCCGGTGTGACGAATTGGTGATCAGCTGTTGTCACGACCTCGGGAGCTCCCGCCCCCGACCTCCTCATCTGGGCTTCATACAATTTGTGAAGAGACAACAATGGACCCATTAACACCCTACTGCGGCGAGCTGGCCTCGCCAGGTATTTTCCAGACTGTGCTATCTGTGTACGTGTCCTCGGAACTAAAACCAATAGTTTCCCAATCACTGACGTACCATAGCCTGATTATCCTCGGCATCCTCTGCTCATACCTCCCCCAACACATCCGCATCATCTCCCGACGAAGCTCCTTCGGCATCTCCCCATACTTCATCCTCCTAGGGGTAACATCAGGGACATCGGCATTTGCCAATATCCTGGTATTTCCATCAACCGCGCAAGATGTCGCCTGCTGCCAGGAGATTAGCGGGATCGCATGCTTCGCAGGACTACTGGGTGTCTTCCAGGTGGCCATGCAATGGCTCTGTTTCTTTTCCATGTGAGTTGAACGATGTGCTGAATGATTTCTGATTTGATTCTGAATTTCCGCCCGAACACCCCCACACCCACACCCGAGCTTGTCTAATCGTATCTAGTCTTTTGCTGTTCGTGATCTACTTCCCGCGCGCCACCTCCCCCACAGACCCAGTGAGCACTGTGTCTTCCACCAATGGACCGACGTACCGCACCGCGCTCGCCATAACGGGGATATGTCTACTGCACGCGCTCGTCACGATCATCATTTCCGTAGCGTTCGAGCTGCGCCAGCCGGCCGCTGTTGCAGCCTGGGCGAACTTCCTGGGTGTCCTAGCTGCGGTCCTCGCGTCAATCCAGTATTTCCCACAGATATATACTACGTTCCGGCTGCGTTGTGTGGGGAGCTTGAGTATCCCAATGATGTGCATCCAGACACCGGGGAGTCTTGTCTGGGCTGGTAGCCTAGCTGCCCGCAAGGGTTGGAGTGGCTGGAGTATTTGGGGCGTGCTGGTTGTCACGGCCTGCTTGCAGGGTACCTTGTTGGTGATGGCAATCTATTTTGAGTACTTTGGACCCAACAACAAGCGAGAAGTTGGGCACCTGGCTGGTCGGAATGGGGCGCCCAATGGATCGGCCTCTGCTGGTGAGAGCACCCAGCAGGAACCTGCCCATGAGGAGCGACCATCTGAAGAGACACCACTGCTTCAGAGCTAGTGATGTGCGCATAACAGATTTGCTGCGTGTTGCTTATATATAGTGCTATCTCGTAGTTTGATAGAAACGAAATCCTATACAGTTCTGGAATGATCGGTGATCCAAAAGATAATATTCTTAATAAATCGTTCCATGGGCATATCGCAAGTCGAGGGGTGTCACTTGCGACAAAACGACAGATATTTAACCCGGTCGCCTCCAAGGCATATCCTCTTCATGAGAAACACATCCCCCTGTCATGGCGTCGTGGTATTTGTTTCGGGGCCCATAATTTACTGGGCGCTGTAGATCAGACGGAAGACGTCGTTGAGCACGAAGTAGCTTCCGGCACCATCGGGCTGCAGCTTGAAGCACTGGGTGTAGTTCATGGGCTTCTGCTCCTCATCGACCTGTTGATAGAGAAATTGTCATTAGTCAGGAAAATAGAAGTCATGGGCATTCAACATACCAGGAGGGCGCCGGTAACAAGCACAACGATGCCATCTCCGCTGGAGGGCTGGGCGTCGAAGGTGGCAATCTGGTGCTGAACCTTCTGGAAGGGGAGGCCCTAGAGTCACGAAATCAGTATTGGAATATTTCTTTCATATTGACCCTCGCGGGTGAAGATTTGGGGCTGACGAACGCCGAGCTTCTCAGTGATGGCAGCGACACCCGCTACCGAGCTGGTCTCGAAGGTAAGCATAGACTGGTCACGCTATTGGTTGATAATTGCTGTTAGTGCATATTCACATATCGTTGGCTTGTAAGAATATCTCGAGAGCGGGGCTTACGTAGAGACCAGCCAGGCCAGCGCGGTTTGTGTCAAAAGTCTGGTAGTAGAACTGCACAAACTGTTCTGTACAGGTTGATCACAAGTTAGAACATGACTCTTTGTGTATAATACGACACCCAAACAATGGAGCATGGTTTCCACCTAGGATGGCAGGATTATCGGGAACAGGCGCATTGCTAGATCCATGTGAATGAACTAGAAAAGTATAGGAATAACGTACGAGCGACGGAGTTGAAGTCTGTATAAATTTCCAAAGTGGTTAGTCAATTTCTCATCTTTATATTCACATTGTTTCCTTCGTTTCCCATCGCTTTGCGCATAGTCACACACTGCTGTCTGAGATCCAAACGATCAGACCCCTCCATCACCTTTGGGAGGGGCATATATGAGCCAAAGAAAGAAAGACATACCAGCCATTTTGAAGAAGTTGTAGAATTTGGAATAAAAGAAAGAAGGTGATGCGATTGTGTTTGAAGGGTACAGAGAGTTGAGCGCGAAAGGAGAAAGGTATTTGTTGATGAGGGGTTGTGGGGCAGGAAATGTTCTGCCGATGATGCCTGGCTGCCTTATGTTGTTATTGAAGAGCCTCCGCTTGACAGGTCTTTTAACTACTGTCTCTATTTATACAAGAGAAAACAATTGAATCATACATTTTTCATTGTTATTCATTACAAGTATCCTTCAGGTATCGTTCCGATGCTATCCATAATTGGTACAATTACAATCATGCCCAACCTTACTCCGAATCCGAGGCGAACATGTCTTCAGCTTTGGGCCGTGGCTTCCGGCGCCGTGTTTCTGGCTCCTGCTGCCCAGCTGATTGTTCAGATTTGTCAGATTGGGTTGGGTGCTGAGGTGGGTGCTGAGATAGCTGCTGGGGGATCTCGGTTTGGGTATCCTCAACGCCCGATGACGGTGCCTTGAGCATGGGCTCCCCATCAACATTCTCCAAGCGACGGATTTCCATTGCGGTCCCATCCTTTCCATTCACTGATTCGTCCACTGCGTAGACATAGGTAGATGACTTGTTCTCATTTGCAGGGCGAGTAGGGTCAACCTTTCCACCACGATCGTCATCAACGGTCTTCCATCGACTCTTGCTTTTGGCGAATGCAACAGCAGTTTGCTCTGCCTGGGTCTTCTCCATCTCCTTCTGCTTCTGTAATTCTGCTTCTGTAAGCGGTGGCTTTTCAAACACTTGGGTGAAATGCTCCTGGTTGGATTGCGTAAAACAACACCACCCTTCCCACTGATGTAAAATGGTGCCAACACTGCGCTTCCATTTCTCTGCTTTCATTCGTCCCCATTTCATGTCCTTATCGAGTCGGCCAAGGTGTTCAAACACCTTGCGTGAGAGGAGAGCATTTTCGAACAGCTGGCGGTATCGCCATGCATGGCGGACGCCACTAGTTGCCGACGCCGAGAGAATATCAGAGATGATGTAGAGACCGACCAGCTTCGCCGAGGACATATCCAGTTGTTCGTCGGATGGGGTTGCATTGTCGGTATCTGTAATCGCTAGTCTAGCAGCACTTGTTTCGAAGTCCAGATTTGGGTTGGCGCCGGTGTAAGCTAATGGGCGGAAAACGTTGCGAATAGCCATATCGACAACCTCAGGCGCCCCAGTTGCCGCATGATTGATGGCGAAGGCTGTGACTCGCGCGATATCTCCACGTCGGAGCTTTGCATGCGTCGTCGGAAGTCGTGCAAAAAGATGAGTAAGCTTGGCCATCTTCAAGGGGTTCAAGAAGTTAGGTTCATCGCTGTGTGAGTTGGATCCGTCCAGAGGTGCTCCACCAAGGTTGCGCCTTTCATGTTCTCCATCCGAATCTTCTTCGTCAGATGTGTCGTAGTCGGGGTGTGAGACAAGTTGGTCCATGCGGGTGACGTTCTCAAACTTAAGATGCTGTTTGGGGGGTAACCAGAGCGGACCACCTTCAAATATCATCGCCGGCTTATCGATGTTCTTTTTCTTGGGGTCTGTGATGATCTGCCACAGTTTCCACCGGTAGTAGACACCACCTGGCGACCTTGGATCAAACAGCCAGGCCCACTTTTCGTCCATCTGGACTTCTGGCCGACTCATCAACAATGCCTCAAATCCAGGACCTTGTTTCACGAGTTGCTCAATAGTCATGTGTATCTGTCTTAACTGTCTTATGTCTGTCGGTAGCTCCACCTGCACCTGCATGGTTGGGCCACTTCTACCAACGCTTGGTCCATACGAGCTTGGGGGTGCGAACCCCCCGCGATGTGGCCCTGGTGGTGGAGCTCGGCTCAAGCTTGTGCCGGAACTTTGTGGAATTTCTTTGGCGCCAAACGGATGAGAAGTAGTAGTCGACGAGAGGCCGGAGGGCAGATGCATGTTTGAATTCATTGCGGTAGAGGAAAGATGTCGGCAGAGGGTCAGATAGTAACCCCAGCCAAGATATTTGTTCTGCAGCGTGCTGACAGCTGTTTCGATATTAGAGGCGGGCGAGTCGCTTGCGAGGGTAACGAGCGCAGAAGAGGACTCCCGATGGGTTGGCAATTGTCCGGGTGGCGTGATAATCTTGACATTGTCCACAGTCAGGTTCGAGGGGATCAATGCCTTGATCACAGATGGGGATGTCCCCGGAGGAAGCGATGCGAGGTACAAGGTGGGTTTGGGAGCTGCCCTCTCCTCCTCCTCAAGTGCTCTGTCGGCTTCAGATGAAGTAAGCATGTTTTCAAATTTGAGATGGTCGCGACGGGGAGGGGGGAAAGTTTCGTGTGAACGTTTGTGTGAGAATAAAGGCGGGGGGCCTAAGGGTCCATGGCCACCGCCGCGTGAAGAGGAAGCTGCGAAATGGCGTCTGGGAGGACCACCACCCCGGCCTCTAAATGTATTTGATCCTCCATCCAATGACTGGGGCACGACTGAATCCTCCTCTTCGAACGACTTGACAAATTCTTCATAGACTGCAGCTGTCTCTGCTTTTTCCCGGGCACGTTTGGCCTCCGCTTCGGCCTTCTGACGCTCAAAAAGTGATTTCTTTGGAAGCGCGGAGAGTTTCGCCGAGACGTCGGGGAGGCTCTTCCCCTTCGACTCGTCTGGCATGATGAGAATCAGCTGTAACTGCAGTGGAACTCTCCAGTCTCAAACACAAGCAGAACGAAGTTATTTGAGAAAAATCAGACGGATAGTAGTTCTAGAGGAGCTGTAAGAGTAAACATCATGATCTCCGGATAACTTAACTACGCTATAGTAGGCGGTCGGGCTTCATCCAATCACCGGGCGTTGTCTATTGGCACGTGGACGGCAGCACTTGTTGCTAGAGTAGGCGGTGTGAGCTTACGAGGTCATATAAACTGCGTTTATAGTCACTATAGGCACCCGTAAGTACCTGTCAGTACCCGATAGTACCCCTAAGTACCCGGGTGCGATTCGTCTGGCATGATGAGCAATCTATTGGAATAAAAATACGGCTTTATTCCACTAGACTACGACAAAAACCAAGGTTCCTGTTTAGGGTCTAGGGAGGGCCCATATCCCAGTTTGACAGAATCAGCTGTAACTGCGTAGAACTAGCCAGTCTCAAATACAAGCATGATGAAGGTATTTAGGGAAAATATGACGGGTAGTAATTCTAGAAGAGCTATAAGAGTAAACCTCTCGATCTCCTAATAACTCGATCTCGCTATAGTAGACGGTTAGGCTTTAGTAACCACGAGGCTAGTAGCATATGATTTATCGCTAGAATAGGCGGCGGATACCCTTATAGTCGACCTCGGGAGTGAGATATGTAGGGCTTATAAGGACTTACGACCTACGTTCATAGTCACTATAGGCACCTGTATGTACCTATAGGTACCTACATGTATATTACTGTATTTGGGTTCCCGTATAGCCTGCATATAGCACTCGCTCTATCATGATATACTCTGCTCCGACGATATTCTCCGATGATGCTGAATACGGCAGACCTTCCGGTACCGGAAGTTCAAGAACATGTTAAGATCTACATGCAATATGAGATCATGGAAGGCAGTACAATGTAAATTGTATGTGTGACAGATAGTTGTAAGAACAATGGAAAAGGAAGAAAGGGTAGTAGAAAACTATCTACATGGGGAACCGTCATGGGACACTACGGAGAATTCGACAGAACAGTTCGCAGATAGTCCATAGTAGCCGCCTCACTGGCGGTTGTGTAATGAGGAGGCCCGGCAATAGGAATAGGAATCCGCGCGACCACTTCACAGCTATTCTTTACTCGTAGGAGGAACACTTTGGTGGTTAAAACTTCATTCTACAAGCTTAAAAATATCAGGGCAATAGCCTTGTGGTACTACTTGGCTGGCGATCCGTTGGGGCTCAGTTGGTCGTAACTCGATATCTCGTTCAAATAAACGATCGGTCTCGTTGAATCTAGCTTGTATTTACTAATTGTGACTAAATTAGTAATAGGCTTAACTTATGTCTATCGTCCCGAGGTTGTAATGTGTTCTGAAAGAATTTCACGCGGAGTGTTGGGCTGGTGGATAAGTGATGGGAGGAATAGACCTATGGAATAGGTGATATGCTTCTAGTAATAGCGAGTCTCTGGAGAAACTTCACTATTATAGCATTAAAACATGCTTCCTGCGGGTTCACTTATGAGTTGACGGAAGGTGGGGATAGATGAGGTTCGCTCTATGTATGCCAGATAGCCCCGGAGACTGCTAAGCCTATAACCGGCACCTATAGATCCTCTGGGAATCGTAGTTCCTGTCAAATCAAGGAATTTGTATTCTGCGCTAATACAGGAATGACTGGGTATACAGACAGTCGCAATTTACACCGCGTCACAGGCTTTACATTCTTCTAGAGCAAAGAATATGCGTAAGTACATTTGAAGAACTCTTACGCTATATAATAGATTGACAGAGTAGCCTAACATTTCCTCGATTCTTCAATTTGTCTCATCGAGCATTCGGCCTCGTCCCCTCAACTGTCTCGATTGTTGCAGTTGTAGACTTACTTTGAGCACCCTCCTCTAGAACAACATTCTTCCCCACGGAAATTGTGACATTAAGCTCAGTGTTCCGGTGGCTGTCCATGACATCTTTGGTCTATGTCCACAAGCCATGGCCCTCGTTAGTCGGGTATGGGCATGATCTTGACTACTCCCTCAAAGCCCCATTGTATTCTGTGTGCCTCGTGATTTGAATTTTCCGAAGGTGCATATTCTGTCTAATCGAAAACATGGCAGTTCCTGAATCGCTCGTTAAGACCTCATCGGACGGTCAACCGATAAGTCGAGCAGAGTATGGGATTATAGCCAGGCAATGTATATTCCTCTTACAGCACGTCATGCTTGCTTTCATATGCTGTTTGAAATATCCGGTCGACTATGGGTCATGCGGTAGGGTCAAGTATTGGTCAGATATTAGATCGCCCGACGATGGACGGCCGTTAAGACTATGGACGGAGTTTCCGGAGGGAAATCAAGAAAGCGAAATTTTCTTTTGTGTCCTTGCAGACGCGCGGGTAGAGCGGAAGACCTTCTATACATCTGATATCTAGTATGTGTTGCGCGATAGAGTTGGATCTACATCGGATCATCGCCCCTACTCCACAAACTGGAGCCCTTGGTGGACCAGCTCGAATGTCTCACGGGATGTGGCAATGGGCTCCGCGACGAGTGTATCATGCTGATCGACCGGTCTGGATGCCCAGAAGAGTGTATGAATGCGATTGATGATATGGGTTGGTTTATTAGCTAGTATATATTGACTTTGTAGATACATCAATCATCTATTGCATATTCTTATTTTCTATCAAAACATCTGGATCAGATTCCCTCTTTTTTTTAGAAATAGCTGATTTGGGCTTCACCTGCCTGCATGTTATGTAATTCTTGATGGAGGAACTTTGATTGATTTAGGCGTGATCACGGCTTGTATAATCTACGACGTACCTAGGTAAGCTACCAATAATCGTTCCGGATGCCGAGCAGTTACGCAATATCAAGTCTACATCTCTAGAGAGTTTTATGATATTTGCTGATATACTCCGTACAGAAAGGAGAATATAGAGAACTCTTTGACAACGGGTAATTGGCCCAGTTGCAAGTGACTTGCGTAAAATATAAAATATATTGACATTCTACAACGATCTAGATGCAAGTCAACTGAAATGGCGGTACATACAATGCGGAAACCAAAACCGGTCTCTCCAATATCAAAGTTAGATGGAAATGGAGTCAGATGTTCGTTACGCAACTCCGAGAGGGGCTGAAACCAATCCTTACGGCCGTTCCTCGGGTGAAGGTCTGTGTCGAGAGCGGAATATCATACTCTTCCAAGGTTCTAGGAGAGAAGTCTTCCATGGATACCTAGGTAGTCTTCCAAACCCCAGAACCAAGGTACCGGACGAATCAATCTTTGAGAAGAAATAGTGTGCATCGTCTACGGAGTCACATCTATGGGATCCTAGGCGACCCTCAGCTCACATTAATGTTCATGATCATGAACAATTTTGCCCATTTGTATTTTTCGAATTATTAGTCAAGACTAACTGAACCCGAGATATCCGCTCTGATGTCTGAACGTTCCGAATTGAATTTTCTTTTTCTTTTTTTACTTTTCTTTTCTTTTTTTGTTTTACAAATCCGGTCTCGAGGCATTGAACATTGGTTCTGCAGGGTCCAGTTCTCCAGTTTGTGGATTTCAGACCAAAGACACAAAGGGGTTTGATATTCTCACGTTGCGTAGCGAGAAAGAAAACGTCGCAAATTCGATGAAGTAAATAACATTTGAAAGTCTAGGATTAGGAGCTCGAACCTGTATTTGGTAAATGAGTGACGGAGATAGCAGAGAATATCAAAATAGCACAATATTGCATGGAGGCAGAGTGGCGAAGCCCATTCAGGCCCACCGCAGACGGGATGGGCTCCCTAGTTGGTCGCCCTAGTCGTAGTAGCGCAGAGGAGTCGCAGGCACGGAGTAGATCATAGTACATTATACAGAGTATCAAGATAGAGAGAATATTTTAAAGGGGAAAAAAAAAAAAGAAAACCAAAAAGTAAAGAAAGCAAAGAAAATTGGTGCAAATCAAAAAGCCAAGAATTTCAGTTGGTCCGAGTGGTTGACTTCTCTTCCCCCCCGACTCCCCTCAGTAAACTCGTCACACTAAAGTCTCAAACTCCTCCCTTCCCTTCCCAACTTGACTTTCTCATCCTACATTCATCTCTCTCATCTATAATCAACTCATCCTTACTCCTCACTATCTCGAAACTCTGCTATATCTGCTCCCATTCCTCGCCCATCTTCGCCCGGGTAGCGAAACGGATTGATCAAACAACAAGGTGGCCCGACAGGGCTGCCAGACCGATAGGAAATGTCTGGTCATATCTCATCGGAGCATTCTCGCTCTGATTCACGATCCTCTCACACTCCACGACCCTCCGGGGAATCGACACCTCGCCACTCCTTCGGTCGCACCTCCACCTCCAATCCAAATGTCTTCGCCGACGAATACTCATTAGAGACCATTGACTCCGACCGCATCGAACGCCCCAACAGTCCCTCTTCCATAGCATCTTCCTCCACTCTTCGTGAAAACACCCAGTCAAGGACCACTAGCACGGCCCCGACCGAGAACGAGAATCCTTTTGGTGATGACGCTCGGGTGTCCTTCGATGAACCTCATCGGTCAAGTCTGCCCCAAAAGGGGTACGCTTTCGCCAACAACCGTAACTCAACTTCCTCCCTCAACTCGACGCCTTCTATGATCCAGCGAAACCAAAGTGTTTCCTCTCGTTTCTCGATTCCCCGCGCTCTCAGCCCCTACACCGGAGCGACCGGACCCAGCCATCCATATGGTATGTATCCACAAGTTGGGGTTAGCCGGTCGCCCAGTGTAGGTAGTACTTCGACGATACGACCAATCGAACGTCCACTTGAAGAATCAACTGGTCCACAACATCCCTACGCGATGTACTCGCAGAATGTGGTCGAGGAAGGAATGGATGATGATATCATCCCAGTCGGATTTCCAGGCCACAACCCGCCATATCAACCGCCCGCTGGTCGCCCGGCTGATGATGTGGGTGATATCATTGGACCGGATGGTCACGCAGAGCCGCTACCACCTTATTCGCGATATCCAACTGGTGTCGTACCCAAACCTCCAGGGGCCGAGACGGCGGCCGATCTCAACACGCCGCCGGAAGAACAGCGGCTCAACAATGAAAGCCCAAGAGTGCCACCGGTTTCAGAAACCTCATCAAGGGCTTTGGTGGCTGACCATTTCGGCAATGCGAACGATGGTGAGAACGAGGAGGAAAGAGTCGCTGCGGCCACAGGCATCATGGCCTTCGAAGAGAAGCTCAAACGCAAGGGAAAAAAGACCGCATGCTGTGGCCTGCCAGTGTGGACGTTGGTCCTTATTGGAACTATTATGCTCATTGGAGGGTGTATTGGAGGTGTCATTGGTGGTGTTCTGGGAACCAAGAAAGCTGCAGAAGCCGCAAAGAAAGAAGACCAAGAAGCTCAAAAATCCAGTGGCTTGCCAATTATAACGGTCACTGCAACCCCTCAGATGGATGCGTCCTTGATATCTACCCCCACAAATCTCAAAGAAATCCCAACCGGCCACTATATGGTTCCTTCCGGTTACCAGAATGGCTCAGGGCTTTGTGTGGACGAGTCGAACTACGGCAAAGCCTGGAAATGCTTGCAAGCGCCCAGCAAAGTTGACATTGTTGTCGGCGAATCCCAAGGTCACTATTCCATTGTTTTCGACCACGCTACTCCAACCCCGACGTTTACATATGGTGCCCAGGCGCCATATTGGTCTGCTTCACCTACGCAATCCTTGAGTATGGCCATTGATACCACTGATATTGGCATGGGCCCTGCTCTGTTCTTCCTTGCTCCGTTCGACAAGCTGGTTATTGTCCCAGACGATACATTCTCTAACTCCATTTCCAAGCGCGCGTGGGTGGAAGACGGGTGGGCAAATGCAAACGCCTACAAGACTCTGAAGCAGACTGCAGAAGTCGGCGACAAGCCGTGGTTCTGTTGGTGGAATAACACGATGATGGAGTTCTTCTTGTACGTCAACCAGTCGACGTCATATTCCTTGAGCGCCACCGCTTCCACCAACAGCAACATGCCAGCAAGCACAGCTGGCTCAACTCTTGACTCCAAACGCGATGACTCCATATCCGATTACCCACGGAGGATCAAGATGGAGGAGCGCCGAGATGACCCATCACGCGAACCTCCCTACTGTCAGCAAATGCAAATTCGCAATAACGGGGGTTTGGCGCTTCTCTCAGGCAACATCATCAACGTCAAAGAGAATGAGCCCACACCGACCACTACCTACACTGATTATAAAGGTGGCACTGCCCAGACATACACTGCGAAGGCATCTTACGCCAGTCCGTGCTACTGTGTGTCTCTGACTGACTAGCCGGGCTCAACCTGAAACAATATCACTTATTCATCGTGGTCCCTCCTGCCGTGGACCTAGGCGTTGGCGTTGGACTGGCCAGCGAATTGGTCTCAAACTCATGTGCACATGATCGTCTTCCTTCTTGCCTGTGTGATTTTATATTTCTTTCGTCCCCGCAAGCTATTGGCCTTGTGGGATGTTTCGTTTCTTGCATTATCCGTGACTATGCCGTCCCCCTTCTTATTTTGCCCACTGTCATTGCGGTATGACAGGATCCTCATTACTTTGCGAGTTATTCTTTCCATCTTTTATGGGTTATATTTGCTCTATCTGTTGATCGGCTCTTCTTCTGGTTTCAAACTGGCGTTCATTGGATTGGTATGGTCCAGGTACTGCGATATGCTTGATCATATATCGTTCTCATCTACTATTTTCTTAGGATGTTACATTGAATTTTATCCTGTCTTAGCATTTGATGGAGAACCAGATTCTATCATCATCTTCCCCAATTCATATTGCAAGTAGATGATATATCTTGGTTACATACCTACCTAGGTAGGTACCCTATGTGATGACATAGCAGATTGATTATCAATGGGAATTCCCGCCCATGAATCTCTGAATAAGAACCTTTATGTATATAAGAGTGAAAGCCGATATACACCATACTCTGATATTGCCAAGATATCCTCAGACTACACTCCGTATCATGGGTCTTTTCATTAGGGTAGGTAGACATAGCCTTCACGGACCCGTGCAGCGACGTGTGGGTGGACCCGCCCCAAAGTAGATGACTCAGCTACACATCACGTGTAAAGATTTCGCACGTGACCATCTTGCAACACCAGCATGCGGGTTGGAAAATGGTGGGCAATGACTAGCAAGGGAAGCAAAAGCCACACGATCATCAAGTCTAAAACGGTGTAAAGTTCAAGCAACCCTTTGATAATTGAAATACGGCAAGGTGTGCCTTGTATCGTACCCTGGTGCCCGACTGGGAGCTCCCACTCGACACCTGAGGCAGGCACACTTCCGACAACTCGCACCTTGCACCCCATTCCTCTTGCAACCTCTCCATCTCATCGTTCCCCCATCCATTCCTCTCCCACAGTGTCATCTTCTTTTCCCCGATACCCTCACTCCCTCGATATCGCATGATCTCGCGTCTATTTCATTGATCTGCTTTATCGATTTCCCCCCGTTTATTGCGCCTGTGTCTCTTAAAAATCTGTCTTTGGACCTCCAGATCAAATGATCGCGTCTCCTAGATGACCTTCCCTCCCCCTCACCCTTCCGCCCAATCGTCGATTGCTTCTGGCACCGATAAATCTTCTTCGACCAGGACCGATATTGGTGCCTGGGGTCGGTCCGTGTCGCAGTCTGGCGCACGTCGTGGGTTGACTCCACTCGCGACCAACATATCCTCCGCCGCTCACCCCACGGCTTCCCGGGGCTTGGACGCAGGCCTTGGGGTTTCGACACCGTCTTCTTTTTCTGCCGTGCTGAGCTCTGCCAGGGGTCTCTCCGGTGGAAGTCCCAAACACGCATCTTCGCCCTTCACATCATTGCAATCTGGCTCGCAACAGCACGCAACCACCCTCTCGTCTCCTAAATTCCGAGCTCACACCCCTTCCATAGGGTCCCATTTGGCCTCTGCTACAGGCTCCGCCCCGGGTGGAGGAGGTACTGGGGGAGGAGGTGGTGGGCCGGGATCTTCCAGAGGCGTCTTCTCGCCGCTCTCGTCCGGAACAACCGTGAATTCTCCCACAGGCTTCGCGTCTGACAAGCCAGGCTCGACAGCTGCCCACTCGAGCCAATCGTCGCTCACCAAAATCTCCATTGCCCAGGTATTCCTGTTGCTGGATTCTATTACAGAGAAAGAAGGAAAGGAGAAGTGGGAGACAAAGGCTGCCCAAATACACAAGGTTGGTGGTGCTGCCATATATCTCGATCTACACGAACGATTCTAATAACCGCAGCTTGTGACATCGAACGGAATGGAGGTTTTTTCCAAATACTTTCGCCGCCTCCTAACAGGAAATGCGCCCCAAATCTTCCCGGGCGTCAACAAGTCCGTTGAGAATGCGGGCAACTACCCTCTCCTTGTCCAGGAGCTGCAGAAAGTGTCCTTGGACATGGAGCAGTCTCAGAAAATCGCTGAGACAGTAGATACTTCTGAAGGAGATATCTTCCGCGACTTCGACCTGTCTACTTTCCTGGATCATTTCCGACTCGACCCAGTTGTCAAGGTTGCACTTGCCTTGGCCTTTAAGCTGACTAGCAAGTCAGATCTTCGTGCTAAAGGTATGTTTGCTTTTTTCTGCCTCTGGATTAGCTCTAACCACCCCCGTTAGCCGATGCCATCCTCTCGAATTCCATTGCACCGTTCTTGCAGAGCTTGGCGAGTCCCACCGAAGTGACCAAGGATTACTCTAACTCCTTCCTTGGCATGACGATTGAACGTTTCATCTTATACCCTCCCCGCAACTTTACCGACGATGTCAAGGCGAAGCTGGTTTACGCCGCCAATCTGCGATACCAAAAACTTGGCTTGGATATGCCATTCGAAGTTTCCTCTGCCCTACAGATGTTCAATTTTGTCAACCCTCAATATGTCCTGGTGCGACAACTTCATGCCAAGGGAGCTCGTGCCACTGCAAATATCGAGACGATAAGTGATGTGCTTAATTCAGACCCGAAGAACTGGAGTGAAGAACATCTAGCCAGCGCCCTTCTCTTCATGATCTTGTCGCAATACTGGGAACAATTCTCGCTAGAGACATTCTTAAGTGCATATAACGACAAGCCAATCAATTGGCCCCTGGTATTCCGCCACTTCGATCGTGAGGGCCTCCGAGTGGATCCGAAGCAATTCATCAAATTGTACAGCGTTCTTTCCGCCATGTCGGTCGACGACTCGTCTTTGGATGTTCAAAAGCTTTGGGGTGGAGACTGGGAGCATCGTGACACACAGATGTCATTCCTGACAGCTTTTGTCGCCTCTCGGATCGACCCATCACATATCACCAATCTTCGCGCAACTTTCCCCGCTGAATTCTTCGAGGATGCACCTGATATCGTCAAATTGCAAGGCCAGCGTGCGACAAAGTCACCTCTTCGGTCTATGGACGCTATGAAGTCAATTTTCGACCTTGCCTTGTTCTCCCAGGCTTCGTGGGCTGCGACAGAAAGCCAGCTCCTTATAAAAGCGGTTGTTCAATATGATCTGCCAGTTTTCCTCGTTTCTGCTCTAGCTATTCCGCAGCCGTGGTCCAGTGTCCAGCAGAGCTTCGTGCTGCGCACATTCATTGTCTTCATCTCAAAGCAAGAGGATGGGTATCAGCTTGCTCTCCACGGTGCCTGGCGACAAGATCGACAGTGGGTAGCAGAGCAGCTTTTCACCACTTTCACTCAGGATCCCACGTCCACTGCTGTGATCTACGAGCATGCCGCTGCATACGGGTGGCTCGATTACCTCCTTGGGTTCACCAACGGTCTTGCGCTGGATCTCGCCTGTTACTCCCACCGTAAGAGTCCCTTTGACCTTGAGCAGTGGGTTCGGAATGCCGCTCAGAAAGGCGCCATTGATATGGGTGGTCTGCTTTCGAAGTTCCTGCGAATCAAGGCTGAGGACGAATTGCACGTCCAGCGGAAGGAACAGTCTGCTCATCAAATGGTCAGCCTCGCAGTCAAGACTGTTTATACGCTTTTGTCTGTGTTGGAGGAATATGTCGGGGACCGCGAAAATCTCACACCTGTCCAGCGCATTTGCATTCAGACATACCCTCGCCTGATCAACTACGGTGAAGGATTCGATGATATCATCGACGCCAATGGCGAGAACGGTAACACATTGCCCGACTTAATTGACAAACAGATGCAAGAGCTCTTTGGTAAAATGTACCACGAGGAACTCTCGCTGCGCGAGATGCTGGAGTTGATGCGAAAATATAAGTCTTCGCGCGACCCCACAGAACAAGACCTGTTCGCCTGCATGGTGCACGGCCTGGTCGACGAATATCATTGCTACCATGAGTACCCGCTAGAGGCTCTGACCAAGACCGCGGTCATGTTTGGTGGCATCATCAACTTCCGTCTTGTTGACGGCATCACTCTGAAAGTCGGCCTCGGTATGATCCTCGAGGCTGTCCGCGAACATGAGCCCCACGACCCGATGTACAAGTTCGGCGTGGAAGCGATTGAGCAGTTAATCAACCGTCTTCCCGAGTGGGCTGGTTTCTGCCACCTGCTCTTCCAAATCCCCTCTCTTCAAGGCACGCCCATCTACCAAAAGGCAGAGGAGGTGCTCCGTGAACAAGGAAACCAGATTGGCGAAGCCGAGACAGGACCCTTTGATGGTCTTGCTTCTGTGCCTCTCACCAATGGCCACTCTGTCGAGTCCCCTATCGGTGATGGCTCTGTACGCAAGTTCCGTTCTATTCAACTTGACCCACCTCTTCGATCTGAACTCTACGAAGACCCTGATGAAGACATTCAGGACAAGATTCTTTTCGTTCTTAACAATGTTTCCGAACAGAACATTGACGAGAAACTTGAGGATCTGCGCGAAGTTTTGCGTGACCAACACCACCAGTGGTTCGCCGCATACCTGGTGGAAGAACGTGCCAAGTTGCAGCCCAATTTCCAGCAGCTCTATCTTGACCTCCTTGGGCGCATTGGCGACAAGATCCTCTGGGCTGAGGTCCTGCGCGAGACCTATGTCAGCGTCGCTAAGTTGATTAACTCAGATGGCACCTTAAGCTCGTCTACCGATCGCGGCCACCTGAAGAACCTCGGTGCTTGGCTTGGTTCGCTGACTATTGCTAAAGACAAACCTATTAAGCACAAGAACATTTACTTCAAGGGCCTACTCCTGGAAGGCTATGACACCCAACGCCTCATGGTTACGATCCCCTTCACCTGTAAAGTTCTTGTGCAGGCTACCAAATCCACGGTCTTCAAGCCCCCCAACCCCTGGCTCATGGATATTTTAGGCCTGCTATTGGAGCTTTATCATTTCGCCGAATTGAAGCTCAATCTCAAGTTCGAGATTGAAGTCCTCTGTAAAGATCTTGATCTTGACCACAAGACAATTGAGCCTACAATCGTCATTCGCGATCGCGCTGCACATGTCGAGGAACCGCTGCCTACTGTTAACGCCCCAGAGGGTCTTACTGAGCCATTTGAGGACTTGTCTCTCAGCGCTATCAACCCAGCCATCCGGAACGAGAGGTTGTCTCCGGCAGCCATCATGTCAACACTGCCGAGCCTTGACAAGATTCTTGTTCTGCCCTCATCTGCGAGCAGCATGGTCGATCCCAGCATTCTCAAACAGATTGTGCACACCGCTGTCGAGCGCGCTATTGCCGAGATCATTACTCCTGTCGTTGAGCGCTCTGTTACCATTGCGTCCATTTCCACCGTACAGCTTGTCTCCAAGGACTTTGCTATGGAACCCGATGAAGAACGCGTGCGCCATGCCGCGGGCATTATGGTCCGACAACTTGCCGGTAGCCTGGCACTTGTCACCTGCAAAGAGCCTCTGAAGGTTAGCATGACTAACTACATCCGCATGATTCAGCAAGACTACTCCGAGCAACCTATGCCCGAGGGCTTGATTCTTATGTGTGTGAACGATAACCTGGATGCTGCCTGTGGCATTGTCGAGAAAGCTGCAGAAGAAAAGTCGCTGCCTGAGATCGAGAAGGTGATTGAGCCTCAATTGGAGGCCCGTCGTCGCCATCAGGCCAGCCGCTCTAACGACCCCTTCATTGATCCTTCAATGAACCGCTGGGGATTGTTCATTTCGGAGCCTTACCGGCAAGCGCCTGGCGGTCTCAACAAGGAGCAACTCGCCATCTACGAAGAGTTTGCCCGTCAATCTCGCGGGCCGGCGCCATCCACTGATGCATCGGCCGGTCGCCAACTCCCCGACGTGCTTGGGGAATCCTACCCTGCTATTCCGAACCTCTCCACCCCAGCGGAGCAGCCCGCCATTCCTCACAGAACTCCCCAGGCACAGCCTGCTATTTCTCAAATGCCCCCCGTTCAGACCAACGGGTTCCTCGACGCCCAAAGCCCCCGGGAAAGAGTGGAAAGCCTTATCTCCGACCTCCAGCAGTCTGCTCGTGGCGCTCCTGAAGAACACGTCAAAGATCTTGGCAGAGATAGCGCGGTTCTTCAAGAATACAACCAGGCACTCCGTACCATCCTTCATTCGACGAATGGAGAGGAGCTGGCACGACTGACCTCTTTGAAGGTTTGCACCCTTCTGTATTCCCAGCCCCATGGATCTCTCGAGATTGAAGTTCTCGTGCACCTTCTTGCCAAGCTGTGCGATATGTCCAGTCTCATTGCTCGGTACACGTGGGCACTGCTCTCCGAAGTTGATGATGAGCACATGTTCAATGTGCCGGTCACCGTTGCTCTCATTGACGCAGGCCTCCTGGACATCCGTCGGGTCGATACGAACCTGACCCGACTCATTCTATCCAGGAATGTTCCTGCTTTGGAGCTGCTGGGCAACCTGATGGACCGCGTTCTTTTCAATGAAGAACCCTCCGCCCTTCGATCAGACTTCTCCGGCAGTCTAGATGCCATGAGCCAATGGCTTGCTGAGGATGCAAGCGTTGCTCCCGGTCTCGAAATCGTGCGAAAGCTGCGCGAGTCTGGTATTCCCGAGGTCGTCAACTCTCTCCTCAGTGACCAAGCCAGGTCCAAGCGAGACCAGATGGAGTACATCTTTAGCGAGTGGATCGGTATCTACAAGGCCCCCGGTGCGACTGACCGTACCTTCCACTCTTTCCTTCAGGACCTCCACAACCGCCAAGTGATGAACAACCAGGAGGACTCCGCACTATTCTTCCGTCTCAGCATCGACATTTCCGTCGCCATGTTTGAGCATGAGTCTCAGAACCCCAATGGCAGCCTTGACGAGGCCTTCCTCTACATCGATGCCCTCGCTAAGCTCGTGATTCTTCTCATCAGATTCCAGGGCGAGAGCGCTGGCGCCGTCAAAGCCAATAAGGCTACGTACTTTAACTCCATTCTGTCTCTCTTGGTTCTGGTTCTCAACCACCACCAGGTCATGAGAGGAGAAGCCTTCAACCAGCGTGTATTCTTCCGTCTTTTCTCAAGCATTTTGTGCGAGTACTCTATGAATGGCCTCCAGCACACTGAGCAGCACCAGGGAATGATCTTCGCTTTGGCCAACAAATTCCTCTCCTTCCAGCCCCGTTATGTGCCCGGGTTTGTTTATGGTTGGCTTTGCTTGGTCTCCCACCGGGTGTTCATGTCGGACATGCTCAACATGCCCGATCGTGCAGGATGGGCGCCTTACTGCGAAATCATGCAAGCATTGCTGTCCTACATGGGCGAGCAACTAAAGGCTGCCAACATTACATACGTTGCTAAAGATCTATACAAGGGCGTTCTCCGTATCTTGTTGATTCTGCACCACGACTTCCCCGAGTTTGTCGCTGAGAACCATTTCCAGTTCTGCAATGTGATCCCGGCTCATTGCGCTCAGCTCCGTAACCTTGTCCTCAGTGCATACCCCTCATCATTCCAGAAACTTCCTGATCCTTTCCGCGAAGGCTTGAAGGTCGAGCGCATCGAGGAGATGCGGGAACTCCCCAAGATTGCGGGTGATATCGTTGCTCCTTTGCATGCTGCCAACGTCAAGGACATCGTTGACAGTGTGCTTCAGAACGAGAGCATCTCCGACTCTGCTGTTCAACAGCTTTGCGACGCCATTCTTAACCCCGAATCCAAGGACACTGGCCTCTTCTTTGTCCCCGTCGAGGTGGATGTCGTCCTGGTTAACGCGCTTGTCTTGTATATTGGCCAACAAGCTGCAGTGGAGCATGCTTCCAAGGGCAACACCCGCAGTGCGTTTGAGAACTCAACCCACGCTGCTCTTCTGGAGAAGATCGCCCAGGTTCTGCGACCTGAAAGTCGCTACTACTTGGTTAGTGCAATGGCCAACCAGCTCCGCTACCCCAACAGCCACACATACTTCTTTAGCTTCACGATTCTCCGTCTGTTTGGGGTGGACTACTCTGAGCAGGATGACTCGGATATCCGCCAGCAAATCATTCGCGTGTTGTTGGAGCGGCTGATTGTCCACCGTCCGCACCCATGGGGCCTCATCATCACCCTGCAGGAGCTCCTCCAGAACCGGAGCTACTCATTCTTCCGCCTTCCCTTTATTCAGGCGGCACCTGAAGTAAGCTTATCACCAATTTTTCACAACTTCGCAATACTAACTCTTTCTTAGATCGGCCGTCTTTTCGACGCTCTTCTCCAACATATCCAACAACAGAGCCCTCGGCCTATCGCCTAGACTTCTCTCGGCTTCTCGTCCTCATCCTCTCCTTCCATATCTCTCCTCAAGTTCTTTCTCTGGTAACTCGGGCGGTACAGGAGTACTTTGTTGCATGTAATTTTCACGGGTTCTCTTCCGCAATTGCTTTGCGTTTTTTTGCCATTTTATCTTTTCAGTTTCATGTTACGGCAGGGGTTAGCCGTGGTGATGGCATGCATATTTATTCTTCTCTTACGATTTCCGCATGACTTGAGCTTCCATGATATTTTTTTTTCTTTTCGCGTCTCATGCTGCCCGCGACCTGTAATGATAAGACTGTAAAAGCTGGAGTTGACGGTGTCTTCATTATCTGCATGGGGCAATGCTAATTTACTATTCTCATGATCATTGTAGCTTCTTTTTGGGCCTTTCGTTCGGGTTCTTTTAGCCTAATGCACTACATCTCCTTTTGTCACTCGTTAAACTAGCACTTCCACCGTTAAAGAATGGAAAGGATTGGTAGATATGTACGCACAGATGTATGTAGTAGTTGGTTATATGGACCTACCTCGGTGCAGATAACGGAGATAACAGGATAAGCCTCATGAACCTCAACTTCCAAGGTTGTTTCTGCCAACTATTCCCCCACAATGGCCGACTCAGAATTTGGAGACGAGTCAGAATATGATCCATCTTCGACCAGGGCAGTCATCATGGTGGGTGCATTGATGCAAGTTTCTCAGTTGTAACTGACGCAAGACAGGACGCGATCCTCGCGCCGTTCCGCGCGCTGGTATCGAAGTCCGCATTACGGCTATACCTGAACACGCTGCTGTTCATGGGCGCTGCAACTTTCCTAATTGGCATTTCCGCAATTGCCTATGGGGTCTTCTATTTCAAATTCATTCCCACGGTTGGGCTTGAGCGCGAAGTCCATCTACAGTTCGGGTACGATACCATTCCCCCACAACCAGACACCCAGCTCAACTAACTTGGGCACAGCAATGCCAACCCCTGGGGTACAGCACACTTCGACTCGGAATTCGTGGCTCTGCAGCCCTACGACGTATCCGTGACGCTGGAGCTGCCACGCACGCCCTCAAACCTCGATACAGGCAACTTCATGCTCGACCTCACTCTGTTCTCCTCCCGCCCCGCATCGGCTCTCCTGCCCGGTCCGAATAACGTCCCCATTTCGCAGGCCCGTCGCCCTGCTATCATGACCTATGCTTCGCCGCTGGTGGATGTTGCCCGAAGAGTATCGCGTATGCCGCTGTATGTTGTTGGCTTGCGCCGGGAATCGGAGACGCTGGAAGTGCCGATGATGGAGCTGCTTGAGTTTACAAAAGGAACGCAGAATTTACCGCAGAGTCTACGGTTGGAGATTCAAAGTGACTCGAAGTTGCAGGTTTATACTGCTCGGGTGGAGTTCCGTGCGAGGCTTACGGGGCTTAGGTAGGTCTTCTTGGGGATTAAGATGTTTACGAGATATGGCTAACAGATGTGCAGATGGCTTATGTATCGCTGGAAGATTACTTCTTTTGTTGTCTTCAGCTCTCTGTTCTGGTCTGTCTCTGTGCTCTCTGCTGGCTTGACGTGGCTGGCCATGACTTGGGTTTTGGGGGCTATGCTTAAAAATGAGATCAAGGAGGAACCGGAAGACTCCATTAAAGAAGAGTCTGGGGACGGGGATACTTCCGAGGAATCTTCCGAGGTCAAAAAGGAGGAGCCGGAG
The DNA here is from genome assembly GCA_002916455.1 of Penicillium sp. CF05. Taxonomy (NCBI): domain Eukaryota; kingdom Fungi; phylum Ascomycota; class Eurotiomycetes; order Eurotiales; family Aspergillaceae; genus Penicillium; species Penicillium sp. CF05. The sequence goes on from PKQL01000128.1 coordinate 26,716, forward strand.
GAGCACGAAAGGTTGCTTTCTAGTTATCCGGCCGAGGGTGATGAAGCTGGTACAGGTTCTGGACTAGAAAGCGCGGAAGCTCGTGGGGTACAGAGACGGCGAAGTCATTTGACACAAACAGACTGAAGTGATTTGATTCTAGCTAGTTGATATATGTAATGTCCTTATGATATAGTGTAAATGATATTGGTGGATCAGCTGGGCCGATTGCGACAACGCAAAGCGGGGGGGAACTTTCTTCCCCTCCATTTCTTCACATCTCAACCACTCCACCCCCAATGCATATCCTGGTAAGTACATATAGTTCTTACATCAATTTGGAGGCTCATCTCCATTTAGGTCACCAACGACGACGGTCCTCCGTCAAACCAGTCATCGCCGTACGTGCATTCGCTCGTCCACTCGCTCCAGTCCGCCGGCCACACGGTTTCGGTCATTCTCCCGCACCAGCAGCGATCATGGATCGGTAAAGCGCACATTGTAGGCGCATCCGTCAAACCTACCTACTTTCGGCCTGGCACGCTCCACCAAGAAGATGGGACAATACACCATCTCCCCCGAGGAAGTGATGGTGAATCCGACGAAGGCGACGAATGGGTTCTGATCGACTCGACTCCCGCGAGCTGTGTCCAGATTGGTCTGTATCACTACTTCAAAGAACGCGGCCCTATCGATGTTATTGTCTCCGGTCCAAACTATGGTCGCAACACAACTGCACTGTTCGCATTATCGAGTGGAACCATTGGCGCGGCGATGGAAGGTGCCTGCTGTGGCAAGCGCTCAATTGCTCTGTCATACGCTTTCAGCTCTCGAAACCATGACCCTGTTGTTATCGCCGAGGCCGCAGGCCATTCAGTCAAGTTGATTGAGCATCTTTGCGCGAACTGGGCAGACGAGGTGCACCTCTATAGTGTCAATGTTCCCCTCGAACCTGGCGTCAGTGAGAATAAGGTCTTATATACCGATATGCTGCAGAATACGTGGACATCTGGGAGTTGTTTCCAGGCTGTTGACCCCACATCTGCCGACGACCCTGATCTGCAAGAAAAGCAGCTTCGCAGCGAAGGCGAGGTGGCAGGAAAGAAACCGGATCAGACTGTCGGGAACAGCGAGAAGTCATCCAGTGGACCCCGAATTCAGCACAAGCATTTCAAGTGGGCGCCGAGTTTCCAGGACGTTTACCGAAGTGTGGAGGAAAGTGAGCCTGGCAATGATGGCTGGACAGTTAAAGAGCAAATGACTAGGTTTGTCCAATGCCCCTTTTACTTCTGAACACCGACTGACCTTGACAGTGTCACGCCGCTCAAGGCCAATTTCATGCGCGCGCCCGGTATTTCGGGGGAGATTAAGCTGTGAGTGAAGACTTTGGCGCGATTGGGGCATGGTATGGAGGGTTCTATCCGAAATCTACATGTTGCATGCACTTTAGATATCTGGCTTAGCTGTTAGATACCATGTCCCCTCCCCTTTGACCTGCTTTTCTTCAAGTATTGGCTTTCTGATAGACGGAGTCTTTGTAGATCGGCCAATCAGCCTTCATTGTACTCCCTCATCGACTGCGATGACTCCTACGTGCAAGAAATGGTCGACCGGGCATTGAATCGTCGCCTGGGAAGTGCCTCCAAGCGTGTGTCTTCTGTGTCTGAACTACCGGACTCTTCTGCGCCGCTTTTCCAGTACCGCGAATATGAGCGCCTCGACTTCGATCATATCATGTCCAGACCCTCGACTTCTCTTTCCAGCGCATACATCATCCGGAAAGCTTTGATTCGCAAGCACTATCTCTCAAATACAGTGGCCAATTGGATCGCAAAGCACCCAGATAGCGTCCTACGACACCACTTCAAGCCCGCCTTCGACTTCGAACTCGACTATGCCGAATTCCTCGATGACGCCCTGCTAGAAGCATACGAGCTGAACGAGAGCCTAGCCAAGAACGAAGAGCGACCCGACCCCGAAAAAGAATGGTGGATCCTCAAACCCGGCATGAGCGATCGAGGTCAGGGAATCCGCATCTTCAACAGCGAAGACCAGCTACGCGAGATCTTCGAGGAGTGGGAAGAAGACTCAGACGACGAGAGCGGATCCGAGACAAACGCGGATGACGCCGAAGGCGACGTCAGCACCGCGCTAGACACAGGCATCGTCACTTCACAGCTCCGCCACTTCCTCGCACAGCCCTACATCGACCCTCCCCTCCTCCTTCCATCATCCTCGAACCGCAAATTCCACATCCGCACCTACGTCCTCGCATCGGGCTCACTCAAAGTCTACGTCTTCAAGGAGATGCTCGCGCTCTTTGCTGCGAAGGCCTACTGCCCTCCGCACGAAGAAGACGACGTCGCCGACCTCGCACGTCATCTGACCAACACCTGTTTCCAGGAAGGCGGCAGCTCGAACGAAGGCAGTGTGCGTCGCTTCTGGGACCTCGACCATCACGTCCCCGGTCTCAGTGCAGAATGGAAGGAAAAGATCTTTGGGCAGATCTGCTCGGTGACCGGTGAGGTGTTTGAGGCTGCGGCCCGGGGTATGATGATCCATTTCCAGACTCTGCCTAATGCGTTCGAGCTGTTTGGTGTTGATTTCCTCGTTGATGCTAGTGGGGATGTGTGGCTGCTGGAGCTCAATGCGTACCCGGATTTTGCGCAGACTGGCGAGGATCTGAAGGAGGCTGTTGTTGGGCGCTTGTTTGAGGAGGTGGTTGATGTTGCTGTCAAGCCGTTCTTTGGTTTGGGTGACGGCGCTGGCACTGATGATATGAAACTGGTTGCTGATATTGACCTTGGGAGACATGCTTAAAGCTGGGGTTAGAATAGATGATGTAGATATACCACTTGTGATGTACAAGAATAAAAGTTTTGATTTGGATATCTCATAATCAGGTCTTTTCCCTTCTCTTCATGGCACTTGTTCTACCCAGTTATCTACATAGTCTTCTTGCCAACTATATTGAACAATTCAGATACCATTCTCTCGTTCAGGTATCATTCTTCCAGTAAATATGTCCCTCAAACAAACGACGCGCTGTGCGAAAGACCGTGGCAGAAGTCAACGCTCCATCTACGTCGAAGTTGGCACCAACCAGCAGATTCCCACTGGCATGACCAATAGTAATCCCAGCACTATCGACAGGATCCTCATCCACAACACCAGCCACCGTACTCTGCGGTACACGAGCAGCAGCAGCAAGAGCCAAAGCGACAGTAATCGGGACCGCCCTATGCGGCTGTCCAACAGAAAGCGCACGAGCCAAAAGATCAACATCAGCAGACGTCTGTCTCAGCTCGATATCCCTGGAATCAGTCGTAGAAGGAGCAGCCACGACACAGATCTTAGGCACACTACCGGGCACCGCCGCAATCTCATCCGCAATGCCCATTTTAACGCCCGCCTGCCGACGAATGGAGTCCAAGCGCGGCAACAAATCCGGATGGGCGGTTATCTCATCAGGAGTCAAATTCCCACCCACGGCGAGATCAGCCGCCTGTACAAAGACACACGGGTTTCCGACGTCGATGCACGTAGCCCTGATTCCGTCAAAGATGTCGACGGCATTACCGGTAGGCAGGAGTTTACCCGTGACGGAGCCGGCGGGGTTGATAAAGTCCAGCTGGACACGGGCAGCTGTACCAGCGACACCGTCTATGGCGAAGTCACCGCTGGCGGCAGCTTCGCCGTCGACAACGGGGAAGAACGAATGGATGATTTTGCCGGTGTTGGTGTTGTGGACGCGTACCGAGGCTGAATCCGGGCTGGGATTCTGTAAGGGGAACACGTGTGCGTCGACGGCAAAGGGGCCGACGGCAGCGCTCATGTTCCCGCAATTACTCGAATAGTCGACGTCGGTGTTCTTTATTCCGAGGGAGATGAAGGTGTAATCCACGTCGGCTTCATCGTGCGTCGATGCGCCTACTACGCAGACCTTCGAGAGGCTGGATAGTCCACCCCCTAATCCGTCTAGCTGTCGGCCATGGGGATCTGGACTGCCAATTACACTGCGGAATATGGGTGCCCAGTCATTTTTGTTCGGGGGCAGGTCTTCCTGCTTGAAGAAGACTGCGCGTGAGGTACCGCCGCGGTAGTATGCTGCTGGCAGGGAGTGTTGCTTTTCGGTCTGGAGATATCGTCGGCTACTGGGTGCTAATTGGGTCAATGTTGACCGGCATGGTAGGCGAGATAGTCGTTTGAACATGCTGGGTTTATAGTGACCTGCCCATTGTTTAAGGGAGATCATGTTTGGTCTAAATACCTCGGAGTGACACCGATGGCGGTGTCGGATCGTTCCGTTTGGGGGCGAATGGGCCGATTGGGAGAGTACATATGTATGTACAAAGGTGTAAATCATATTTATATTATTGWTTTATGGATATAAGTAAAGTACACAAGTGTATTCGAGCGAGAGTTGGCGTGGGCACGACCTTTTTAATTTTCAGCCGAATCGCTGCTTCGCCAGGGCTTGCAAGAAGCTCATAGTCTCCTGCTCCTTCTGTCGATATGCCTGCGCTCGTTCTTCGCGCTCCGCTGTACGTGCACGAAGAATCTCCTCTCTCCGGATCTCACGATCGTTCTTCTTACGTTGGTCTTTCTCCTTTTCCCGTTTCAAGGCAGCAAGCTCATTCTCCCCGCCGATTAAATCTTCATCCCGAGCTACCTCGGGCGAACCACCGCGCGCATCCGCGAATGCACGGTTGCTCGCAGCAGCTTCTCGCCGCTTCTCGAGCTGTCTCTCCCGAGTGCCCGCCTCAGCCCGCGGCGCAACCTCGTCTTCGAGATGGCGCAGTGCAGATTTATGCGCACGAATATCGGCGCGATACTGATCGCGAGACTCGCCGCGGGCAGCGATGGCATCTTCAATGGCAGATTCTGGAGGGAAGTCAGCATTCTGGCCATATTTGGGGGGAAGTAGAAAAGCGTACCTCTTTTTAGCTCAAGATCTTGCATAGTTGGGATTGCAGGGCCTGCCTGTGGGCCGCCTCTCCCTGAGCCAGCTTGTGGCAGAGTAGGCCCGTACTCGTCATCCTCATCCTCATCGTCATCGTCGTCGTCTACTGGTGGATCTTGCCGAGCTTCATCAGCCGCTCGCTGGCCTTGCGAATAATCAGGCGATTCGCGACCGCCTCTCGGGCCAGCTGCTGGTTCTTCTTCTGCACTCTTGCGTGCCTTGGTGAGCGTAGCGGGATCATACCATCCCTCCGCGAGTTCTCCGCGGTTCCTGCAACGTCAGTAATTATCGTGCCAAGAAGAGAACACCATCATACCTACCATTTTTGCGTAAAGCTCTTCCACCGCCCTTTCACCTCATCTTCACTCAAGTCTTCAATGTATTTCCCTTTTTGTATATCCAAGTACATGCCAAACATGGGCTCGTAGACCTTCAGGTCGCGCCCTGAGAGCTCGCGCGCTTGGAAAGGGAGCACGACCGGTTTCGTTGGAGCATCTCGGTGCCGTCGCTCGTGATGCCCACGGTCTTTGTCTTCGGCACGGCGGTGGTGACGGTCTGATCTGTGTCTGTCTGATCGGTGCGGCGAGCGTGACCGCGAGCTCGCTCGGGGCCGGTGGCGGTGGGAATGGCTGTGGCGGCTGCGGTGATGGCGGCTTGAGCTTGGCGCAGAGGGAGATACAGCTCGGTGCGTTGAGCGAGTTGGCGAAGGCATTTTGGCTAATTTCCTTCGTCGTTGAACGGTTCTGGAAAGTCCGAAGGAATTTGTCTTCTGGGGGTGATAACGAAAGACAGGCAAGACAGCACTGAGGTCGGCTTATCAGTTCGGCCATCGCCATCTGATTTCCCAGATTGTCCCCGGGTTTTCGATTCTAACGATTCCAACGCATTCTTCATTTAATATTGTTATTATTTAATTATGTTGTTTCCGGCAATCAATTTATATAGAAAGAAGTACAGCTATATTACGGAGCAATTATTTCATCCAAGGAAAAACCTTGATTGTGATAAATACATCTAGGCGAAGAGGTATACAACGTTTAATAATTCAGCAAACCCAGTTCAATTTTAGCTGGCAGGAGCGCTCTGCTCCACGCTTGGGCTACCGTTGTTCTCAGCAGGTGTGGCAGGTGTACTCGACTGCGAATTGGCCTTAGACCGGTTGGCCGCGGCCAYTTGCCATGCCGGGATGGAGGCAGACCGACCAAGCTGCGAGAGTGGGTTGGGGCTCTGGCTTGTGCTCGCTGGGGCAGCAGCTTGAGTCGGCTCCTTTTCAGCTGGTGTCACAGTAGCAGCCAAACTATTGGTGGCTGCAGGAGGAGCAGGAGTTGCGGGGGTCTCTTCCGGTGTCGGGCGAGGAGTACTGGGGATGGGAGAAGATCCAACGGTCCTGCCAGCAACAGGGCTAGCTCCGCCACCACCAAGTCGGTTGCCCAGCAAGGTCTTCAAGCTCTTGAGCTCAGTTCCGAGCTCCTTCAGTCGGTTCTCATTGCCTTCCCGGGCACCTTCAAGGGCCTTGGGAATGGCATCCTTCAGTGACTTCACCTCGTCACTAATGCGACGGGTCTCATCATCTCTTCGGCGGGATGAGTTCTTCAGATCAGCAACAAGATTCTCCACATCCTTGAGAGCCCCATCCAAGCGCTCAGTACGGGCTTCCTCGGCGGTCTTCAATGCAGCAGTGTCGGTCGATAGTTGTTCGATCAGAGTAAAAGCACGTGAGAACTGCTCATCGATGCTTTCTTTATCTTGCTCCAGCTGAGGAGGGGTCGGTGGGGCGATCAGAGGTGCGATATAACGCTGGATGGATGGATCAGCGCCATTAGTCTTGAGAGAAGAGGGCAACTAGATACCTTTGTGACGGTATACAATCCATAACCAACTCCACCCATCACTGTTGCCATAATAAACCAATCACGCCAATCTCTCTTGGGTGGCCTTTTCATGTGATTAGTCTCTAGGACGAGGCCACGATCGATAGTTAAACGTACTCAGGAGGCGGCTGCCATTGATTATATGGAGGATAGCCATATCCTTGAGGCGGCTGTGGTTGCCGGTAAGGAACTGGCTGTGAAGAGTAGCTAGGCGCTGGGGATGCTGAAGCTGTAGCTGCGGCCGCGGCCGACGGGTCTTCGCCCACTCGCGATAAGGCAATGTCCACTTCCTCTTGAGTCAGGTTCTTAGATTGAAGGAATGAAACCCTCTTTTCAATGGGTGAAGATGCGACCGATGGGTCCTGGAGGACTAGATAAAGTCAGCGGTCACCACACATCAAGTTATGTGCCTCGTAGTCCATACAGGTAACCTAGCGGACACATGAGTTAGCGGTAGCCCCGAAAGCGGACGATAATAGACATTCATGTCCCAATAGACAACTTACAGCTGAAGCAATCAGCTCCTCGCGTGGAGCCATTATGATTGATGTCGACTACCAGTGAAGTGTAGGAGAGATGAATTAGGGAGAGAGATGCACTCACATCGGCAATCGCCATTTGGACCTCGGAACTCGCCCCAACGCCAAGACTTCCCCAGACCGGGAGTCTCGTGATTACCGGCGAAACTGTTTTTCCTTTTTTTTGTCATACACCGCCTACCTCATTTGAAAGTGGCACGCATTTGTTTACATCGCCGGCCCAAATCCCGCCTCGTGCCTGCCAAACAACAGATTAAACCAACTCCTCTGGGATTTTGTGGTACAACCCACTTGGACGTTGAAATTTTTTGTCAAAGGCACCATATCCAAAGTCCAGTTGCCAAAAGAATCGCCTTATCTATTGCCGCCTTTGCGGCTTGTTTATCACCATGTCGCAAGATACTGGGCTTTTCAGTATTAAGCGCCCCCGAGAAGTATCGATCCCTACTATCTAGCGCAAGACTTAAGACTAATTTATATTGCGATCAAGACTCTCGGGAGTGTGCAGAATTTCTCCGCCATCCCCCAACCGCAGTCGGTATTGAAGCGCGCAAGCTCGATCGGATTTCAAAACGCCCCGTACAGCTCTCAGAACCACCGCACTTCCTTGATGGGCTCCACTGGTCGCCCACAGCAGCCTAATTTTACGCGCATGTCAATTGGTGGACCATATGGCGCTGATGCCGGTCTTTCGTCTGTTCGCCGATCAGTGTCGAGTAACATGTTCAATGGCCCCAGTGCCAGTCGGCAGAGCTTCGCGCCAGGGTCTCTTTCCTCCAATCCTGCACCTCCTCAAAACCCGCAGCGGAGAAGCAGTGTATTTTCGCGACCATCTACGGGAGGAGGGCCAATGGGACATCAATCGTTCTTCAATCAAGTTCCCACCGTGGCCGGTGTTCCCAGAGACCCGCGCCCTCTCAGGGACCGATCTTTCCAGGCACGGATTGGCCAGGAACTGTTGGAGTATTTGACTATTCATGGGTTCGAGTTGGAAATGAAACATTCATTGGGGCAGAACACTCTTCGCTCGCCGACCCAAAAGGATTTCAACTTTATCTTCCAGTGGCTCTATCATCGGATCGATCCAGGATACAAATTCCAAAAGGCCATGGACTCCGAAGTACCGCCAATCCTGAAACAGCTCAGATATCCGTATGAGAAGGGTATTACGAAGTCACAAATCGCAGCCGTTGGCGGCCAGAACTGGTCGACCTTCCTCGGGATGCTACATTGGTTGATGCAGTTGGCACAAATGATGGATCGCTATCAGTCCGGCGAGTATGATGATGCCTGCGCCGAGGCGGGTGTGGATGTCTCCGGTGATCGTATTATTTTCCGCTTCCTCACTCAAGCCTACCACGATTGGTTGCAGGGTGGTGAAGACGAGGATGATGACACCGCAGAAAAGCGGTTGGTTCCTCACGTCGAAAACATGTCGCGCGAATTCGCTCTTGGCAATGAGCGGTACGTGCAGGAAATGGAGGCACTAGAGGCGGAAAACCGGGCTCTTCGCGACCAGATCGAAGAAGTGGAGAAGAGTGCTCCCGACATCGCCAAGTTGGATAAACACTTCCGCATCTTGGAAGACGACAAGAGGAAATTTGAGGATTATAACCAGAACGTTAAAGGCAAAATTGAAAAATACGAGACTCGCATCAACTTCCTCGACGCAGAGATCCAAAAAACCGATACTGATCTCCAGGCCACTGAAGCTGAGCGTTCCGATCTCCAGGCAAGTGTTGACCGCCAAGGCATCACTATCCAGGATATCGACCGCATGAACTCGGAGCGAGAACGTCTGCAAAAGAACCTCGAAGATACCGTGGCTCGCCTCGAAGAGGCCCATGCCCGTGTCATGGAGAAGGAAGCGGAAGCCAGCCAGAAACTGGAAGATCTGGAACAGATTGTGAAAGCTTACAATACTCTTGGATATCAAACTAGCTTGATTCCCGCGGGTGCGGAGAACGCCAAGGGCCAAGACTATGAGCTTCGTCTAAATATTAATGAGAGCAATTTCTCCGCAAGCCAGATTGGTGGCCCTCCTAGCCGAATTTCTCCCGAGGGGGATCGCCTATTGGCGGAGCCTTTCACTGGCTACCACCCGGCGCATTTGCTCAGTTTGGATCTACGGGGCTCTGTCCGAAACAGCCTGCAATCCCTCCGGAAAGAGATCAATGAACGACGGAAGCAAGGGATCGATGACGACCTTGAACGTCGTAATCTACTGGACAACATCAAAGAGGCAATGGATGAGAAAAGAAGCGAAGTTGAAGCCCTGGAGCATCGCCGCCGGGCAGCAGAGGAAGAGTTTGAACGAACAAAGGAAATCACGACTACTCAGAAGCTTGCCTCGGATGCCCAAATTGAGAAGATGGAGAAAGAGTTGGCGAAGATGCGCGCTACGCTCAGTGACAGTGTACAGTTGATGGAGCAGCGCGAGATGAACACCAATATCGAATACGAACAACTGACGCTTCGGGCAAATTCTCTCCGAGAGGAATTGCACACTAACGTCGAGACAATGCTTAATGACGTGATTCGCTTCAAGGTACATGTTCAAAAAGGTCTTGAGGACTATGAGAGCTTTGTCGTCGACGAAGTGGAGCAAGAGCTTGGAGGTGAAGGAGTTCTTGAAGAGGAGCTTTGAAGTTATTTTGTCACGATTTGACGATTTGGTGTTCAATTTAATTGTGTTGGTTTCATGTACAATACCCCCCGGATCAGTTCAGGATGCGCAATGCATATATTGTTTTATTTTAATGCTTTTTCCTTTTGTAAATACGATTCTGCGGATCTTCACCCGCGTCCTGGGAATGAAAATGGGAGTTTCTACTCCAAACCCATTATTGGAACGTGACCATGATTTCCTCAAGACAGATAGATTATCCTCCAGGGCTGGGAATATCGCTTTGCCGCTTCAATGCCTACCTAGGTAGGAATCCTTTTCTACACTCCAGTTACTAGCACCCTTGTCTTTGGTCCATGAGGTGAACCCGCTACATCCATAATAATGAGATGCATTCAACCATTGACCTACCAATCATTGCCGAGATTGAAGCGTCGTCCGTCCTTAGTATACGAACAAATGCTATAAGTAGTTTGAGGGAAGGAATGCTTCGGGGTCAAGTTTTTCGAAGCAGAGAACATGAAATTTGTTGCCAACAACAAGGTTTCTAAACTAAAGGTTCCAACTTTGTAGAGAGAAAAGATATATCGTTAGGATTTTGTCACTGGTACCGACTTGCAACTGCCATCACTTACACCAGCCGAGAAGACGATGGATGATCAACGAACGATTACTTTGGAAACTGGAATAGCACGCCTTCCATCAACAGTCTTCACTCAACGCCATATAACAACCCGATTATTTCCGGGTCATTCAAGGGTTAGGAACAGATGAATCATGGAATACTAGAGAGACTGGGTCAAACACAATCACCGTATTGCATTCGCTTATTGCGAGAAATGGTCAATCGCACCCTTAGGATCCATCGAACTGTCTTTATCCATGGAGATCTGCAGCCAAAGAATATAGTTGTGGAGCGAACAGCCACAGACTTCAAAGTTACTCTTATTGACTAGAATTTGTCCGGGTACCCCAAGTACTGGGATTTTTGCAACTCAACATTGTATTGTCAAAGACCAACCGGTTTGACTCGAGCTCGTCACAGGCATATTTGATCAGTACCCGTTGGAATATCTCATGATGCAAGTTGTCTACCCGTTGATCTTTTACTGACGTTGCATTATGTCGATATCGATAAAGTGATGTACCAGGATACAACGGCAGCGGAGTCCGGAGGAGATACTCTGAACCTTGGCGATTTTCACATGTAAGGTTTCTATAGAAATACGATGTTACATTGCGCACATGTACGTAGGTGTGATTAATTCTCCCAATTGCATTATCGTTTTGCATGTAAGCTTTGACTACTGCATGGCATGATTCCCATGTGGTCGTTCTTCGAAGGTGGCAAGACTTTAAAAAGATATCTTACTCCGTTTAATGTCAGAAGTTATTGCTTGTCGAAGGATTTAGGTGATACCCACAATATAGATTGATATATAGTGTTCCATAAAAAGCTATCTATACGAAGTATACATATGTAGAATTTGTTCTAGACCGAAAAAGGCATACAATGGAAGAATTTATGTCTGGTCATATTTACTCCGTACATCACACCTATTTACAGCAATGATTATCATAAATGAGCGATCAAAATCCTTCTACTCCGTACAAAATATATCCCACAAGTTATATTCTTATTATATTCTTAAAATTCTACAATATTATAGAATGTTGCCCAGGTGTATCTTCTAGACAGCCTTGGCACGGGATGCCGCCTTTAGGGCTCCGCCAATCTCCATGTAGGCAAGGCACACCTCCTTCGTCAGATACATAAGTGATCGACAGGAGCGATGTGCAGAACAAGGTGGAGAACTGTCATTCGCCCGTTTTATCCGTCTGGTTTTTGTCTGAAACAACTTGCTCCGCACAGTATACGGCCATCCCGTCTATCTGTACCGGAGTGCCTGGTTCCACTGCAATATGTTATACTCCGGATGATAGGGCTATTTTCCCATCCATGAAGATCCCTCCTGCTCAAATTCTTTCGCCACGGCATGAGACCTGCTCTCCTGCAGATCCGACTCCTCTCACGGAACACAAGCTGTTTCGGTCTTTTGGCGGCCATTTGACGGATTTTGACTCCCAATAATGAAACTCAAGGGGTATATAACTAGCTAGAACTTCCTATTCTCGGGGAATTTTTTTTTTTTTTACTACCAGTGCTGTGCACCTTCATTCTTTTCGAAAGCTTCAGGTCTTCTTTACATTGTTACCTCTAGCATCCATTCATTTCCCATTTTCACTTTTCAGTATCCAACAACTCAACAGTATGAAGTTCACCGCTGCCTTTGGCGTTGCTGCCGTATTCATGGCCCCGTCTGCCGCGGCCTGGAAGCTGCCTGTGAGTATCTACATCAGAATGAATCCTTGTAGATCTCGTTCTTTGCTGACATTGTCTCCCCAGCACGCCAACGCCTTGGTTGCTACTCCTACCGGTTCTCCTTCTAGTGGATTCCCATCCGGAACTCCTACTGGAACTCCTACTGGAACTCCTACTGGGACTCCTACTGGGACTCCCTCTGTCACCCCATCGGTGACACCATCTGGAACCCCAACTGGATGGCCCACCGGATGGCCCACTGGATGGCCTACTGAATGGCCTATTCCGTGGCCTACTGGATTCTCTTTTGCCCGCCGAGCACCTGGTCACGGACCTGGTATTGGGGGACCCGGGCACGCAGGACACATTCATGGATTCCTGCCCGCCGGCTTCCCCACCGGCGCCCCTAGCAGCACTCCTTCCTGCACTCCTACGGGCACTCCTAGCGGCTCGCCTTCTGGGTTCCCTTCGTCTACCGGCGTCCCCTGTGGATCCCCTTCGTCTACCGGAGTCCCCTCCTCCAGTGGTTCCTTCACCTTTTTCCCTATCCCGGCCCCGACTGCTGGTGAGCAGGGAGGCTTCGCTCGTCGTCACGCTCGTCAGATGTTGTTTTAGATTCTGCACTTTGCAGCTTCGCTAGTGTGAAATGTGAGATAAATCATTACTGTGTTTTCCGTGGCTGCTGGATCAGCTATAGAGAAGAGATTGTTGCTATTTTGGAGATTTTCCCCGGGTTTCATGTAGAGTGATAGAATAAATTGGTGAATACATAGCATCCATAACAGCATTAGACTTACAAGGTATAGCCACCCCCACATAACCCCAAAGGATCTGATATGCACACCTCAGGAAATAGTGTCTTTAGCCTGTAACCCATACCAAATTTGATTTCCTTTTTCGATTTTGAAATTACAGGAGTTGAGGCATCAATCGAAAACCGCTAAGTGATCCAATTATGGTCCTATGGCCGAAAATAATGGTATGGCAGGCCACGGTCACCGCACCTGCAGTTTTCTATAACCAATTTCTTATTTTAGGCTATTTATGGTTACTTAAGACTAAACTAATCCCCCACCGGAGGCCCCTTAGTACCCCTGTTTTGCCTTTCACGCCGGTTTTTTTTATACTTTCCCCTAGCAAATCCTTGTTCCTGAGATGTCTTGTTATTCGCTCGAAGACAGAATATATCACATTTTTTTGTTAGCTGCATCCTCAGGCGGGACGAATTCGGACAAACTGCCGTTGAGATTGCTGGCAGAGCTGTGAAGCCAGTTCACTTCTGGTATGGACTTTCGTGTTTCTAACTCTCTCCATTTGGGTATCAGAACTTCGGAGGTTGCTCGGGAGATATATGACAACGGTGTGTCTGCTTGTACGGAGGATTCATGAAGTTTTACCGGATCGTCGCCTTCCTTTGCTGTCCATGCCACGGACGAGGCCCCCGGGATAACCTACATCGACGTCCCTATGATTCATTGTGCTCATTATGAACTTGCACTGTCGGATTTTGTGAGGTATTTTCGACGCTAGCATTTCCGTGGGACTATAACTAATATTTCTAGATCCTTTGCCAATTCACAGGCGAATAGCTCATCATCTCTCCAAGCATTCTTTGATAGACCCCCAAGAGAAGCTTGATCTATTTTTATAGCAATTCCCTCCGCATTCCACCGAGGTTATCTCTAAGCGCGAAGAACTTCTGACGATCTTTGCTCCAACGTATATCCACTAGTGCTAGCTCACAATGACCTATGTAAGATGGGCATCATTTGATCCCGAAGCAGGCGGTATGGTATCCCTGGGGTTGTTCGGCCGAAGCAAAGGTGTTGCCATTTTGGATGTCTCTCTGGGAATTTTACAACATGCTTAATATCGTGAACCCAAGTGGTTGCAATTTAGGCGAAGGAAAAGCCACCAAGGAACAGACCGCATGACGGGCTGTTCCTCTCGAGCCAAAGCTGGAAGCATCTTCATCGAGTCATTAAAGTTCAGTCCTAGATAGGCGCGTTATATCGCATGCCTTTACGGGGCATCAGCATCTATAGTACATATGACGGTTAGTATAATTCTAGTATCATGATTAATCAAGGCATGACTAGGGAATCGGGTCAAGGGGACCGACAATGTATTAGAGGTGGAAGGTCTAGAAGTAAGAGGAGCAAATTATTCTTACATATACTTTCGTCCAGACAACTTTGAGGTTGTGCCCACCATTACGGTCCATCGGCGGCGGGCCCACGGGGGGCTTGGTGGCCGGGAACGCCATTGACAGCAGACCATTGACAGCATCATGACCATTGACGGCACCGTCGCCATTGACAGCACCGTGGCCACCTCGACGATCACGAGCAATACGACCGGCTTCACGGGCAGGACAACAGCTACTGCCGCCACGACGCTCCATGAGATTTCTTCCTGTCAATATTGGCCAGGTGGACAACAAGTCTCGGTCTTGAAGCTGTACGAAGTATGCTCTTCCTAAATAGGTGATTTCTATTCACGGTACCTTGTTGTTTTGACGTACACTACAGAGGTGTGTCGAAGAGAAGTGGATAAAGCTCTCGACCAGTAAGGATGTGGGTAGATGCTGATAGTAATGGCGTTCTTCATGAACCTAGATAGCCCTATCTGTAACAGTCGCAGAACCGTCAGTGCTCAGGCATCATATATCGCATGGCTCGGAGCTCACTGGGCATGCAATGTGCTAATCATACTCCATACATATCATTAAATCCAAATAAGAATATAAGAATCCCCTAGAACGAAATCCCCTGATAAACATATTGGAGGTATATGGAACTCCGCATTCTGTGGCCTCCGATTGGCTCATAGCTCGGCGCTGACTCAGCAGTTCCTGATCTCCAAAATTCTCGAAACAACATTTACCATCTCCCTCACTTTTGGTCTTCATTTGCCCCTGTTGGTACGGGGCTCAATAGAATAAATCGCGAATATCCCGCCATGGACCTGTGAAAATCGACATGTATCACGCCAATCCCGTACCCATCGAGATTGCGAAACCTATACACCCGCCTTCGAGCCTCGTTGCGGTACCATGAGCGGGTGCTTGCGCCCTGGCATCCTGCCATTCGGTCGCAGGCCAGCTGCTTCACGTCTCCCTTTCCTCCCATATCGATCCGCGTCTCCTTTCTCCCGGCCGACTTGGACTCAGTTTACCCGGAAATCTCGCAATGATCAAAGAGAGATTAATTTCCCAGATGAAGTTCTTTTTCTACGCCGATACAATTTAATCAAACACCCTCGCCTCAGGCATGACCAGAAGAGGCATATTGACCAATGGATGCCAGTGCTGAGGGATTGTATTCCACCAGAAGTTGCCAAACCACCAGACGTCGCCCAACCTGCAGGACAGCCCAGGCGGCTTCGACCACTCCGCGAATCTGAACATGAGCTTGATCGGACCCATGCTCTACTGGGGTGTCTATGGGATGGAAGGATACATTTTGAATTTCAACTCCTTGCGCATCTCGGATTTGCGCACCATGAGTGGTCTAATGTGCAGGCTCTTTTAAACAACATGATAGACACCTATGAGTTGCTAGCTCCTCATATGCCTCCTAAACACCCTTCGGCTGGGCTTGATTGGAACAGACCTTTTCGCGTGCGTCGCGGAGATGAGTCAACATCTGACTTGGTGTCCCCCCTCACCTCAGAGATCTCCCTCAGCAAGCTGACGGGAGGCACAAAATCTGCATCCCCTTGGAAATGGTCTCGTCTAGAACCTCTCTCCTCAGATAACATTCCACTTGATACTCTGACGGTGGAACCTGCACCGAGATTCTTCGGAGAGAGAATTTTGGCTGAAGTACTCGCGAACCTCGGCTCTCTCGTTTTGTATGCTGCACGCAGTCGGTCAGATGATTCAAAGCATGCGATGTCCTGTGTATACCGAACCCTTGCCCGGTTACACCATGCAGGTATGATCTCTGACAGAGTTTATCAATATCCGAAACCAGATGCCAGCCAGATTGTGTTCCGTCCGCCAGGGCTCCATTTTTTGTCCAATTCCATAATGAGCGTTTTGTCCGACGCGGCGTGGCATGAACATGAAACAGCGGTGGCCGCTGCGGCCGCTGATGCAGGAGAGCAGTCACCTTTCATTCCTTACACACCGGGAATTCGAGAGCTGGGTCCCGAGATCTGGCTTGAGCTCATTCTATGGTGTTGTGTGGAGCATGGGTTTTGCAAAACGGGCACACTACTCGTGCATCAAATGACCCGGCTTAGCGAATGGAAGGCTGAGAGTTGGGCGCCTCTAATAAAAGACCTTAATATAGTACAAAAAACCAATGTCAGTATGGAGCAATCATGGCGTCGGCCAGGCCAAATTGAGAAGTCCCCGACACTCAGGGGCCAGGACAAAGCCCCATTCAATGGACTTGGATTCCGGACTGTCAGCTCTGAGGTGATTGCATCGCTCCGGAGCGGCTTGGCGAACAAGGCCTATGTCGGAATGGGAGATCGTGGATATCTTCCTGAGGACCTCACCAATTTATCAGCCCCTCTAACTAAACTTATTGATCCTCCCGTTTCCAGCCGTGAGGAGCTTCGGCCAACAAACAGGTTCACCAATTGGCACATTGTACGGATATTGGCATCCGGCTGTTTAAAACCGTCCTCAGATCCTGTTTCCTTCGAGGATCTCCTAAGGTCCCAGAACAATGTTGTTCCTCCGTGGGAAGGGAACGAGTTGAGCCTTGCACAAGTGTTGGACGGTAAAACGCGGGCGCAGTTCTATGATGAATCTGCCGCTATGACTGGCCTGATCGAGTTCAATCTCAATTATTATGCTCGGGACAAGCAAAGCGGACGCCTTTTCCACGAATATGCTTGGCTTCAAAGCATTGCCGATGCAAGCAAGGCACAGCACATCCAAAAGTTCTTTGAACGGATGAGCAAAGCCAGCGATGAAGAAGCTTCCGTGCTGTTTGATTTCAAATCTTTCGAACCTCAAGACATCTCTCAATCGTCTATCCCACAGTTGTCATGCGCAACTTTTGCTAATCTTCTTGACGTGGCGACAACAACCCATGCATTTGACTTTGGCCATCAACTACTCCTGGACAATGACATTGATGGCCCTCCCATCCCTCAAAGCGCATATAGCAACCAGGCCTTGGCGCCATCTATTCTTCGATTTTCAAGCGCCACTTCTAATGTCGAGCTCGGTGAGCGTGTCATCGCGTCGCTCGCCGTCCCTCTTTCTGTGAACACCATTAAATCGTTGATCAACTTCAGCGTTGCAAGAAAAGATTGGAACCGCGTGGTGCTGATGCTCAACTTCCTGACCGAGCACAGGGCTAAATCCTGGGGTTACATAAATATCGGCGTACTGGCAAGTGCAATAATTCGGCTCGATGCCACCGTCAAACATAAGGCATCTACCGGCACCTTGACTCAGGCAGATACAGAAGACCTGAATCAGGCCACAAACATCTTGCTCCGCCTTTTCCGCGGCGAATGGCATGCTAAACATACTCGGGAGAGAGTCAGGAACTTCCAGCTTCGAACACTCTCACGTATGCACCGCGTGCTCTCCGCCATCCCAGGTCCTCTACCGGATATCCTCAAGCAAGTGGAGGTACCCAAGGAAATCACCGGACACCACAAAGCCACTTTGATCCCCCCAACCACCTTCCACGAGATCTTCGCTGCCGTCGTGGAAACGCAGGGCGCTATCGTCGGCAAGCAGCTCTGGGACAAAGTCTGTGTCGACTGGGTATCTCCCAAGCGCCAGCTCCAGTCTCCAGGCGGTGTTGCCCGGCTGCTGTTCAGCGATGAGCGGGCCAATTCACACGGTTCCCCAGGATGGGACCCAGATTATTTCAACCATGTCCGGAGCAAAGCCACAATAGCAGATCTCAACACCGTCCGCATCCTCGCACGGAATGCCGTCCGGGAATATGCAGCATGCGTTCAACAAACAACGGACCAACAACCCCATAGTCCCAGTTTCAGTATACCCCAAACCAAGACCACCGACCCTCACAACACCACCTCTTCCTCCTCCTCTTCCTCCTTCGTCTACGACCCCACCACTCCATATACACCCTCCATCTCCCGCAAGGAATACCCCTACCAATTAAAGTCTGGTAAGATGCCACAAACAGAGCTCGAGGCCATTCTCGACTTCTGTCTCGAGACCTTCCTCAAATTCGGTCTCCCTGAAGACCAAGTCGACATCGAGATCCCTGGCCACATGCGCCGCATGCAGCTCAGAAAGGTCTTTTCTTCGCCTACACGCAGGCCTGTTAGGATGAGGATCAAGTACAACAGGTCCGATCCGTTCATGAGATCTCACTGGCCGAAGGAATTGGCAGGGACTTTGCCGAAGCCGGAACTGCCGTCGGAATCAGAGCCGAAGTGGCCTTACGATAATCCCAAGATTTAGGATGTGGGAGAGGCTTCTTCTTTCCTGGGCCTTGTCTTGTATGTATTTTTATTTTACAAAGTAAAAAACTATTCTCGAATGTATATACTAGTTTTCTCTTCTTACTCCATGGACCTTAAGAGGGCCGTGTAATTGAGACAGGACGGTTCTTCGGATTAGATATTCGTTCTACACTGATTATCGCACTGAAAAGGAATATGCTGCAAACAAACGTGATGAATTTGGTATCAGAAGTCCTAGTGTTATGATTCAACTGGTTCAACTGATTCAACGCCGATAAACGCCCCAATGCCAAGTAAGAACCAATCCCAAACGCCCGAAGCCCCTTGTGAGTCCAGCTCTTGATTGAGGCATCCAGGTATTGATATATCGGTGGACCATTATAAACATGTGTAATGCAAAGATATTCGTGGTAGATCAAAGGGGAAAAGGTTCATAAAATTGGGGGGGGGAGAAAAGAGAAATGGCATCACACCACATACGCATTAAGTGGATATAGAAATAGTAAAACACGGGTATGAAAAGAGAACGAGAGATGGAAAGATAGGGGTTGGGATAGGTAAAAAAGGGTCCTTAGGTATATTGTTTAGGAATCAGATGTTGCATATAGAGACGGGATATGATAACTGAGTAAAGCCCTTGAGGGCAGTAATTGGGAAGATCAGCCAAAAAGAATAGGATGGTAAATAAAACACTCGCATGCTTTTGTCGTGTTCATGCATGTTTGTAGTCTCGTACAAGTCATTTATGAGTATGGGTGATAATTGTGTTCAACATTCCCAGTTTTCATCCTCATTGGAATGAGGGAAGAAAGAACGCATAAACTCCCCGGTAATAGGATCATAAGGGAAGTACGAGTCCTGGGCCTCGGCGGTCAAAGAGTTCATCAGATCCGCGGTCGTTATGTTCGGATAGATGTAGTGGTCTTCAGCGGTCGGTGCATCCGGAGCAGACACCGGGAGATCTTCTTGTAGAGGGGCCGAGTAATCACCAGCAGTAGCAGCGTGAGACATGGGCTGCCCGTGTGCCGGTTCTGAACCGACAGTGCTTGTAGGCTCTGGGGTGTACGGGTAGGAAGGCATGTCGCTG
This sequence comes from Penicillium sp. CF05, assembly GCA_002916455.1. NCBI lineage: Eukaryota > Fungi > Ascomycota > Eurotiomycetes > Eurotiales > Aspergillaceae > Penicillium > Penicillium sp. CF05. Next base: position 46,518 of record PKQL01000128.1, read on the forward strand.
ACGTCGTATTTCATGCCCTGGGCCAGTTTGCGGAGGCTGAGGTCACAGAGCTGCCAGGCGCGTCGGGAGGCGACGCTCTGCCCGGACATTGCGAAGAGCCAGCGGACTGCCTTCTTGGACAGGCTGATGAAGTTCTTTTCTTCTTCTGGCATGTGGACGGTGCCGAAGGATAGCTCGAGGAGGAGAACGGTCGCCGCTTGCATGAGATAGTGGAGGATACACCACCACGGAGCAATCCGGTACAGCTGGAGAGCATCCGGCTCATCCGGAATCAGATCCAGCATGCACCGTGCAGATTCCAGGGTTACCACTGCCATCTCGTGACTGAAGGAAGGGTTCGTGCCCTTTCGGCGCGCGTCACGCCGGCAGAGACAGGGACGTCCTAGTGTGATCCGCGCACTGTAGTAATGCAACGCTAAGTTCAGTTTGCAGCGAAGGATATCCGGTCCTTTATCTTCCTTGTCTGTGAAGTCAAGCCCGGTTGGAAGATTGGATTTCCATGTCTCGGTTCGGGACTTGAGTTCACCAATCCGGCTCTCGATCTGTGCCCATGGCACCATCACGCAGTCCACTGAATAGACTTTGTTGACAATTTCTTGCGCAACGACTGCCAAGTCGCAATAGTAGAGGTAAAAGAGCGCGTAGTTGACAGGCAGGCTTTTGAGCCATTTGGTGTCTTGTGCTCGAGTGTGGTGACTGCCATCCTTACCATTTGCCGGGTGGAGCGGCATTTGTCTGATACATGCACTTGCCATTACGTTGTTGATCCGTTCGTCTCGTAATATAGTGTCTGTGAGTACTTCAAACGCAGTGGGCTCTTGTAGCTGTTCTTCTTCAAACGGAAGCGGGAAAGGCGAGGTGCACACCCCGTCCTGGATACAAGTTGAGCGCCCAGTCATTATTCCAAGCATGTGCTCAAACGTATAGAGACACCACCAGACTCGGTAACGGGCTTCTTTTGAAATATCGGGGGTAGCCGGACTGCTGCTTTTCATGTTGATGCCAAGTGTGATTGCAGACCGCACTGCCAAAGCTGATATTCTCCACGCCCTATTTTAAGTGTTATTGCCCGCTCAATTTAGATAAGAGGTGCTTGAACTCACCGGTTCATTTGATCAGAAGCGAGAAGGTAGAAGGCAATCAAGCCCTCCACCTGGACTTGCTGGAGATCGGGATGGCTGAACAGGACATCGCCGTTCATACTAAGGATCCTAGCCCTGGTTAGATATACCAAATGGTCCTTCCCATCTCCACGCCATGGTGCGTCGATGAGATGGCCATGTTTAGCCCCAATTGCGAATATCATGTTTAATATAGCAAGCCACTTGTCACCGGGTCGAGCAGCACTGTCAAAAAATGTCCGGTACTGTGCCGAGAAAAGAGGTTTGTTGATGATGGGGTAGAACGGATGCACGGTAGTCAAATAAGCCTCGAACATATGATCTGCCACCTCTCGAGGAGGCATGGCATACAGCTGTACCGGTCCGGGCATAGAAATATCCAAGTCATCAAGATGATAATTGACCGCATGCAGAGATACTGCATTATCAATCTTTGGATCCTGGCCAGGCTCCAAACTCCCCGGAAGACCTTTGGCACGTTGTTCTGCCTCTCTATGTAGCCGTTGCATCCAAGTAATTTCCGAGTTCTTCCCCATATAACCTGTTGCTCTGGTATGTGCTGATCGATTGATGTCCTCTTCTACTCGATCGATCGCCTCAAGAGACCCAATAGACGAAGGCGAGGATGATACATCGTTTTCCGGGACGTCATCCTGAGGGGTTACTGATTGAGATCGGGAATTATTTGACGTATAATCCACGTCCGGGCCATGCTGTGGTTGCGATTGTTAGCGCCGCTCCAGTATGCCGAAATGTAGAACAAACCTTGTCCAGCAAGCTCCTAATCCGCTCCGCGGCACTGGAGTCAACAATACCACTCAAATCCTTCAGGAGATTCTCATATTCTTGCGCTTTCTCTGAGAAAGTTTCCACTTGTCTGTAATCAATCGGTCAGCATGCTTGTTCGCGATTGAATATTGTTCCAAAAAGGAAACGCATGTACAGCCACAGATACACGTACTTTTTCAGTCTCTCACTCCAACCCTCGGGATAGCTACACGTAGCCCTCAGCTCACGACATTGGCGACAAACCGGAGTATCGCCACTGCATTTCGTCTTGCGCTGCCTGCAAGATGCACAAGCGCGAGGCACTCGTCGATTATAGCGCGGGGCAGTTGCGACCCGTTGACGAGGAATGGCAATTTTAGTTTGTGCAGCAAGCATCTTACTCGACGTAATGGGGGGTGTATTGGAGCTTCTGGCCTCTATCGTTGACCCTGTGTCTGCGATGGAGAGAGGGCGGAATCTGACGGGGGTGAGGTCTGCTGTTGGTTGTTGGGCAGGCGCTTCGTTTTGAGAAACGACGCTGTCGTACTTCGTGTGCGGGTGCGATTGTTCGACCGTCATTGTCGCAGAAGCCCTGTGTACGTCAATGAGAGTGTGTTTGGTGGTTCTCAATCTCGCAATTGCGGTTCTGCGGCGCTATGTGGTATAGAGTTGCGACGAATGGTAGGGTTGAATTTGCATATGTGAGACCAAGAGATAATATATATGTACAAGGGAGATTTTGAGGCCCGTTCGTAGCAGTACAAAATTTGTACCTCGGAAGTGGAAATACTGTAGAAACATGAGAATGAAGTCGCCCAGGTGGCGGAATATGCGTAATCGGTCCATGGGTGGACCCGTGGACCATCCACGGATGATAAGTTGCCCGCTTTCCTAATTAATCAACTGACTAATCAAGGACTCTTTTTTAGATGCAAATGATGAATTTATGGGAAGAAACGCTAGTTATTTTGACACTTTTGGGTAAAGTCATTCCTCCAGTCGTGAGTATCCTCCCAATCTACCCATCCAGGGTAAGTAAACCAAAACATATGTATATATACAAGAGAAAATAGGCATTAGCGAAGAAAAAAAAGTAAGTGGGTGCGCCGAGAAGTCAATGAACATATACAAGCGAGGTAAATCGAGATAAAGGGGAAATGGCGGGTCGCAGCCCAGCCAAGAGTGGAGAGAAGGAGAAGAAGAGCGAATATAAACCGAGATAAGTGGACTCGGTGGTCGAGGATAGTTAGAATTCGCCAAACATCTCGTCGAGCTCATCGACTTCCACCATCTCTGGGTTTTGCAACTCTCTCCAGGATTCGAAGACGGACTCCGAGTTCAAGGAAACGGGCCGGGGAGTAAGAGTGAGCCTCTCGTGCGATTCCGTCAGGTCCGACATCTTCAGATCGACGTCCGGAAGGCCGCTGTTCAACATATCAAGCGAGCGCTTGAGGGTCGAAACAGGTGCGGCATCGGGATCTTCGGGAAGGCTGATCTGGGGGGCAAGAGGAGCGCCGGCAAGCTCCTCACCGTCCACACCGACATCTGTCAAAGCGCTCGTGCCAGACGAGACAGACGATGCGATGGAGGTGAGGGAAGGGGAGGGGGAGGTGCCGAACAGGGCAGTTGCAGCAGCCTCGTCCAGATCCTGGGCCATTTGGTCGGCGGGCATGTGCGAGAAGTAGTCACTATACTCTTCTTCAGACATGCCGTCACCCTGCATAGGTGGAGACATGGAACCACCATTCATAGGCGATTCAGAGATGCTCATATCGCGGTCCTCCGAGACGCTCAGGCTCTCGGAAAGAATGGACTGGCTACGGCTCGACTCGGCTTTTTCCTCGGATGCGCGCTCACGCACGGCGCTGGCAGTTTGTGTAAACTCCTTCTCGTCGCCCTCCAGGGGCGGAGAAGCCGCGCGATGCGAGTTCATGAGACGCGTCAAATTACTAGCGTTGGGGAAGTGATCAGAAGAACCATGGCTAGCGGAGGTATTCAAACCACCATGCTCCTCGAAATCGGGAGAAGACAAGTCCACTTCGGGACTGGGGCTACGTTCCCGCACCATCGCGTCTTCTTCATCCTCGAGACTGGAGACACTGGGCGTGATGTGCTTGCTACCCAAGGCGGATACCAGATCGTCTGTCTCAGGAATGGGTTGGTGGGGAAACGTAGTAAGATAGTAGTACACTTTGCGCGGATGAATTAAAATAAGCTCCTTGGCCATAGGACACGGCGCGAGGGCCGTCCAAGGACGCTTCATATAGGCGGCTAACCGCGATGAGAGGAGCGCGGCGGGATTGGCGGAACTAATACAGGACATGTTAGTTATTGTGCTTCAAGAATTCCGCGAGTGGGATACGTACTTTGCGACATTGACATTTAGTGTGACGAGGATTGCGGCCAGTTCCTTCACGAGATGAGGGCGATTCCCGGTCTTCTCCAGTTGGTTGATTACAGCGACAACGATATCGTCGTTAATTCCTTCTGTGTCGATCTTGGGTGCAGGCACTCGATCCATAGGCGAGGGAGGCGGTGTAATCTCCAATAGTCCATGTCGGCCAGCGCGCGCAATAGTTTTCGGGTCGGATGGCTCGGGTGATAATGATGTCGAACCATGCGATCTCTTGACTTTTTTTGTGGGTTGCTCGTCGGTATGCACTTTTGAGATAGAGGGAGAACGACGAGTGGAATTTGGCAATTGAATGCCCAAGGAAGGGAGAGATAATGACTTGCGACGAGTGTTGTACGGCATTGCGAGTAAAGCGACGAGAACAAAGACAAAGAATCAAAGGAGAGTAAAACACAAGGATATAATAGAAAAAGAAGCAAAAAGGATATAATAATAAACAGAATAATAAAAATAATAAAAAGGATTCTAAGATATGGGGGTGTTAGTAGAAAGGGGGATGAGAAGGATAAACGGGGGGATCATCAAGATGCGACAAGAAGAGCTGTTTGGATGGCAAATTACCAACGGGGGCCTGAGGAATCTGCGGAAAAAAAAGTGGAAAATTGGAAAAAAAAAAATCAAAATCAAAATCAAAATCAAAATGAAAATTGAGCTTGTAAATTACCGGTATGGTATTTATGCCCTTTAAATTTGGCAGCCTCCCGAATTGGTGTGATGATGATTGGTTGAATTGGGGCTTGTGTTTATTTTCTTTTTCCTCTCACTCTTTAAGAATGTATATAGGAATGCCCTATCTGTACTTTTTTATAGGAAATACCCAAGTACTCTGTACTTCGCACTATGTAAATAGTCCCCCATTAGCTCAAATATCCCTCCAGACCCTTTCTCACCGCCATGTTAAAGACACGGGAATCAACATGCGACATGCGACACGCACGGGCAAAAAGCGAACAATTCCTAGGCGGTGGAGATCAACCCATTCCTCTTCAGGCCTTAGTATGATAATCCATAGTTCTTCCATTCTATCTTCGGTCTTAGCGCATACCAGAGACTTGGGGTGGGGTCGTGGCCATGTGTTCTATGACCTGAATAGGTCCAATTTTGGTGCTCCATCAACCTTGGCGTCTCCATTTACCCAACAACTCTAGCGGTTACTCCATCCATACATCGGATTCCGCTAATCACAACCCGATTCTTTGAATAATAAGAAGACCTACTGACCCATTGATTGGTAGTTGCATAGTGGATGTCGAATAATGGTCAAACTCGGAACCTTCCTTCTGCATGGGATATGTACATTCAAAGTTGGTAGATTATGTATTCGATCTGTCATCTGTTGGTTGCTAGGGTACCGAGGGGCACACCGCTGTTGACAGATCAAAATATATGAATTTATAACTAAATATGCAAGTACATCCTAACTAAGCATAGAAACACACGACATGCAATCCAGTAAGCCTCATAATCAAGTCCAATAACATTTACCAAGGGGAAAATTTTTTTGACAAGGCTTAAGCCGAGCCCTCCGGAAACACCGAGAGCCAAAACAGCTCCCTAGCGCGACCGTTTACAAACAGAAAAAGAAAAAGAAGAAAAAGAAGATATGAAGTGACCACTTAAAGTCCACTAGGTCCCACACCAAAGTGGATCTCAGGGACCCAATCGACGGGACAGCAATCAATCAGAAGTGTATTTTGTATGTATTGTATTGTACATGACGCTAGTAAGGGATGCTCACATTAGCGTCTCGGGGAGAAAAGGAACGTTTGCCACCGATGATGCAGCTGAGACACTTGTTTTTCTTCTATCTCACTTTAGATCCATCGAATTTTTTTTAACATTTTAGATATCCAAAAAGCCAAACTTGCCGTAGTCAAAAGTGATGATGCCATTGGGAGATAGTACACTTCTATGTGCAACATAGGTTGGTATGTCCCTACGTGTATATGATGACATCCTTCTCCTTAACCCTCTTTTAGGTGATATGATGATTGGACGGATATTATTGTTTATCCTCCGTACAAAGTACTCTGTATATTGTATATCATAGCCCAATCTCCTTTCGGGATACTCAGCAGCAAGGGGTTTATATAGTACTGGGTACGAGCATTGCTGCCTAGGTGTGATGATGTAGGTCTCAGGACATTTGGGGGAAATATCATTCCTTGAATTTAACCCTGCCATCTGTACGGAGTAAGTACTCCGTACTCCCTATACTGTAGGGCACATAGTGACATATGTCGCATTTACTCTCTGGTGATCTCCGTTTTCATGACATCGACCACTCCGGCCTAGGGGATCGGGACCCATCAACCATGGAAATAGCCAATTGTTACACCGGCCGAAGGGAACAATTGCTTTAGCTCATTTATCTGCATCCATTGAAGTATTTGGAGATGAGAATATTGAAAACATTGGGAATATTGTCAGACTGCACTCCGTACCTACATTGTACAGTATGCAGGTGCACAGGAATTCTCCGCACCTCCACAGCCGCAGGTACTATATACATAATGATGTCCACTTCTGTCTTCTAGCGTACTCTTTATGTTTACATTACTATCTATGGAGTATGTCTATATATATATTATACTAAGAATAATCTTACAATATATATTGCATGGGTATAGATTGTTATTTCTAGTAATGTTAATCCAATCTAAACGGAACACATCCAACTCTAGATCTACCAATGAATGTACGCATCGATAACAGATGCATCTATATTCAAACCTTACCTAGAGCCATTATCCTTGGTTCCAACTTCCCCGCCATATTAGGACCAACCACCGGGGGCCATTGCATCAAACAAAGAACAGATGCATCCAAACACGGAATAACCCCTGCAAAAGATCTGCACTTTGCATATAAATCAATGATGGAGATTACTAGCAGAACCTGTTTTTAATGCGGGACAGTATCGATATTATCATCAGCCAATACCACCTGTGGAAAAATGTGCCAAGTGGCTACGAGTACATACTATGTTGTATGTCGCTCTACCGGATTCTAGGCGGTCGCAAATTTCCCAAATCGGGGTGCTTCCGCTTTATGAGAGTGCTCATGGTCCTGTCACCGAGTATTTCACATCATACGGTGTTTACTAGGCACTTAGGTAGGAGGTGAACACTCAGGATATACTCGATTAGCACCCAAGTCGTAGGTACCTACAGACTGCGCTTAGTGATATTATAAGAACAGTAGCCCCCTTCCCCGAAATAAGTAACGGGAAGAAGGGTTTCTCTTCTCAACGTTCCTGCCCTTCATATAAAGGATTCGATACTTTTGAAGGAAGGAGCTGAAGTTCCTGTAGCTGGCCGTCATTTGCTGGCTATTGTCTTCTTGAACCAGTCAATAAACTTTCAATATTCTAGTATACAAGACCAAAGTTCTTGTGTGAGATAAGCGGGCCGTGCAAACAAACTAGACGATTGGCAAAGTGGTTAGCACGCCTTAACACCGACAATATACCTAGGTACCTGTAGTAGATATCAGCATAGTGGATACTTGCAACTGGTTCCAGTCAAGTTTCATCCGTCTCTAGAGCGCACTGGGACAGACATCATTCCCATAGGTTCGAGCGAACCTGCCTTCTAAGGTCACCATACAATATAGAAAGATTCTCGATGAGCGCGCTGGGGGTATCAGATTGTCGAATGTCTTTAATCAATTCGCTATTCATTATTTTCATTACCTGAAAACCTATGGAATTGACAATTTTGTACAATACTAAACACGTTTACTCTAATTTTTGGTTGGACTGCAGGAAATGGTACAATAGTAAGAGAACATCCAGTTTTAGAGGTGTTGCAGTATCTACCTACTGGTCGACATCTTTTGAAAAAAAGATTTGTGAAATTGAATTGACTGACTAGTTATCCGTGATTATCGTCGACTTTACAATTAGCCATGGATACTTATGCCGTGCTCATCCAAATTCATCAAATTCCCATTATCAACCCGAAGACCGCTACGGCATAAGACCCACCATTTCGCCGACTACTCTCTCCAAAGCTGTTTTCTATGAAATGGCTTAGAAATTCATTTCAATTTCGCCTACGGCCTATCTGAACTGGAATCCCTCACTAAATTATTATAAATGACTTCCTTTTTCTCGATTAACTGGGTTTATCCAAACTTCCTTCACACTATCCCGAGGTCCTAAACCAATACAATGAAAGCAATCACCCTCTACTCCCATGCAATCGGCCCAAACCCGTGGAAAGTGGCCATTGTTCTTTCATCTCTTGACCTTCCCTACGAGACTATTTTCGTCGACTTCAAAGATGTCAAACTCCCCCCATATGTCGATCTCAACCCAAACGGCCGCCTCCCTGCCATCATCGATCCCAATAATGGAACTCAACTTTGGGAGTCCGGAGCAATCATCCACTATCTCATTGAAACCTACGACCATGATCACAAGATTAGTTATGATAGCACCCCCGAGCGATTCCTCACCCAGCAATGGCTTCACTTTCAGGCGTCTGGTCAAGGGCCATACTATGGCCAACTAGGCTGGTTCGTTCGCCAAACTGAGAATCAAAACATTGCTATTGAGCGTTATACCAATGAGGTTCGCAGGGTGACTGGAGTTTTGGATAAAGCCCTCTCCGGACGACAGTGGCTGGTGGGAGACAAGTGTACTTTTGCGGACCTGGCTTTTGTGCCGTGGCAGAATATGGTCGGCATGATCATTCAAGACAAAGATGTGGAGCAGGATTTTGCACGTTCCTTTCCCAATGTCCAGGAATGGATGGAACGCATGAAGCAAATGCCAGCGGTGATCAAGGTCCTGCAAGATAAAGACAACGCCATGGCTGAGATGATGCAAACCAATTAGCCTGCCTGATTATGGAAGGAATGTACATGAA
>PKQL01000129.1:0-55495 GCA_002916455.1 Penicillium sp. CF05
ATGCGATCAAGTCGCGAGCCGAGGGCGCCATTCACCTCGGCTGTGAGCGCCTTGTTGCCGGTTGTCTTGCCGCTCCACTCCCACTTGATGGACTTGGGCGCGGGCCAGTCAGTGCCCTCGTCCTGGCCGGTTTCTGTGTGAGCCACTGAGTTGGTTGTGCCGGCGTAGATGACCTCGCCTTCCTTGACGATACCACCAACGTTGACCGTGGTGGAGCCGTAGGAGGGGGGAGTGGTGTACTCCATCATGATGGCGGAGTAGGTGGGGGTCTGGAAGTTAATGAAGTTCCAGCGGGCGGCTATACGTTCGTTAGCATGGGGTGGTTCCGCTTGTTCATTCCTGTAGGGGGCTCCGTACCAGCGTGGTGAGGCTTCATGCCCTGCAGAGCCATGATGAAGACACCACGACCGCCCAGGTCGTAGGTCTGATCCTTGGTGGCGATGCTACCCTCGACAGCACAGCGGGGCCAGAAAGCGTGACGCATGGAACCCCATGGGTTCTGGGAGTCGGTTCCGAAGTATGAGGTTCCGTCCTTGCCGATGACAAAACCAGGTGCGGTCCGGGAGAACTTAATATCCACCTGGGCGCTGCTGTTGACGGTGGACTTGATGGTGTATGAGTCACCCTCCTCGTTGAGGGTCAGTGACAGGTTGTCGGCGCCGAAGGAGAGCATATTCTCGTCGAACATGAAGTTGGAGAGCGGGTCCGAGAACCATTTGTTGTCGCCCTTTCCGCTGAGGTCGAAGATCTTCACGTTGAACTGGGCGGTGGTGTGAATTCCGCTGTAATGGGGATCAAGAGTCAGAGTCAGCTGCTGCAGGTCTTCATTTCATAGTAGAAGTTCCAAGCGACTGGTTCCTTACACAATGTTACTGTAGATAACCTGAACGAACACCACCGTCCCGTTGTCGGCCATGATGTAGAAGGTCTGGGTTTCCACATTGGTGTAGGAGTATGCGCGCCAGCGCAAAATGTCCTTGTTCACTTCGGAGAAGGGAGTTGTCTCGGTCTGCTGCGCAACAGACTGGAGGGCCTCTGGGCCATAGATGGGCTCCTCGGTGCCCACCACGGCGGAGAGACTACCCGCATGGAATCGGTCAGTGTAACCACAACAGAAAAGAGTCGATCGGAACATACGTCGACTTTAACCAGTTCATTTTGGGTAAGTTTGGAATTAATAAAATGATAAGAGAAGAAAAGAAAAAGGAAAGGGAGGTGAAGGGGAGATCGACGCGCGGGGCCCGAGTTCTAGTTCGGATGCCAATGGGACTCTCCGGATGAGAGAGGTACACCAGATCGTCGATTCAAAGGAAGAAAATTGAAAGTAAGATCCAGATGTGGATATCAAGATCGAAATGAGAAAGATGAATTAAAAGCCAAAGAAGTTCCAGAACAACTTTGGAAGAAGAGGAAGGAGTTGTACAATATGACGTTTGGGCTTCTTTTGCTCGCTTCCCACCTCGGCCAATCAGCGTCGTCACCTGAAAATCTGCAAATCTTCCGAAGTTCAACTTCTCTCTGCTTTTGGCCTTTTGGAAACTATCTCGACGTATTTTCATCTCTCATCATGGCACGAAACATATTGGCCAAGGATCAATTTGTTAAGCTCATTGTTGGAGCTGGTCAGGCCAGTCCCAGTCCGCCTGTTGGTCCAGCTCTGGGAAGTAAAGGTGTTAAGTCTATGGACTTCTGCAAGGTTGGTCTTTGTTTACTCTGTTGACACGGGTTAACAGTTCATTATATATTAACTATCTTCCTAGGAATTCAACGCCCGCACAGCTCACATCAACACCGGTGTCCCAATTCCTGCGCGTGTCACCGTCCGCCCCGACCGATCCTTCTCCTTTGAACTCCGCACCCCAACCACCACATACCTCCTGCTCAACGCGGCCAATGTCGAACCCCGGAAGAACCGACTGCGTGGTGCGATGAATCCTGGCCATGAATTATGTGGCAAGATCTCTCTCAAGCACGTTTACGAGATCGCTAAGCTCAAGCACACCGAGACGCGGTTATCAGGCTTGTCCCTGGAGGGTTTGTGCAAGAGTGTCATATCCCAGGCCAAGTCCATTGGTATCCAGGTCGTCCCTTAAGCATTAGGACAATAGACTTGTATAATTATTGGTCATTCGGGCAGTGCTTCAAGGGGCCTACTTGTTTTGATTGGGATCCTTTTACCGGGCGTTTTCTGGGAAATTGGGGGGTATTTTCTTCCCCTTGTACGATACCGATTATCTTTTCTTTTCTAGATTGTATGCCATATCAGTTGATCACAATCCAATAGATATTTTGCATTGATAAGTAACTTGGGTCTTCCGGGGTACTACTTAAAAAACTCATCGTCACAATGCGATTGAAATTGAGGCGTGTGATCATACTTCTGACCATCTAACACTGAGACCCTGATTTTTACATACCCGTGGACCTTTTCTCAGTGATGACTGGACAACCAAGAGAAAGATGTCGGAAGACTATAGATGAGGTCACTGACTCCAACACCTCCGCGGAGCGGAGAACTTGGCATATGTGTGACTCAGTCCGACCTTGGCACCAAGAATTGTGTCACGCTATAACGTAGATATGTAGACATCACACTTGGCAATGGAGTCTGGAGAGTGGGAGAGAGATGGTCTGGCCCTATGTTGTATGTACTCCATATAGAGAAAATGGAATCTAGTGGAGTCACCAGATATACTAACCCCGTTCAGGCAATATTCCAGATCATCCAAGACCATGTACGATGTACAGCCTGCATAGAGTACCAATGAAGTACTAAATACTCCGTCTTAGTACTCCATACTCCGTACTTTGTAATAAGCTTGGAAGTGTACTTAGGTAGGTCAGCACCGGGAAGTCGGCACGGGTCGACATCATCTTCAACTCTCCGCGACCATCCGACTTATGAGGTAAGGCATTCCTTTAGATGAATTTTTTTTTTTGGTAAATTTGTATATATAGGATGTAGTTCCCAATATTCATTTGATCAAATAGAAAAAAGAAATAATCAGATAGGGAGAAATAAAGAAGTAAAGTCCAGAGAGGTCAACTTAAAGAGATCAACTTAGTTAAGTATCTCACTAGTTATCTTCTCTCTTTTCCCCCCACTCGCCCCCAAAATTCAGGTTTGCCTAAGGCCTTGATTCTTACTCCCCTCTTCTTCTCTTCTTCTCTTCTTCTCTTCTACTTTACTTCCTCATCTCCTGCTCTCCTCATTCTCTCCTCTATAAACCCCGGGATACCCGGTTTCCCGAATTCCTTGACATCCGGCTCTTGATCGCATTCGGCGGGAAAAAAAGGAAAAACAAGTTAAAAAAAAAAAGGGAAAAGATTTGCCTCTCAAGTCTTTGACTTTTTGGACACTGTTAAGGAAATCGGCCAATTCTGCGACCTTGACAGCATTTTTTGAACTGGTCCTTAAGTTCGCCAGGATTCTCCAAAGCTCCCACCGTGAGGGGTATGTGTCCCACGTTCCGAGCCGGTGTCGCAGACTATGACGTCTGAAATGGCTGATTCAACACTCAACCCCATGGATTCAGGTATGTCTTGGCTGCCATGCTGATCGGTTGTGATGGTGTATCCTAAATTCCTGCCAACCGTCTGACGCATGTCTGTCTCAGGATTCCAAAATATGCACACCAAGACCCCCGGCCAGGCTTCGGAGCCCGGTGGCGCCGACGCCAAGTCAAGAGCTCAGCCTACCCAGGTCCGTTTCTCCTCCGTCACGGAGGAGATTGAGCCAGGTCGATCCGAGTTGACCCCTGTACCAGAGCAACCGCAACAATCCCTGTCTGAAGATCAGAAGTCGGAGGAGGAACAATTACGGTCGCTGGCGATGAGTATGCAGGGCGCGCAGCTTCAGGAGTCGCGGCTGCGCAACTTCTCTTTCGACCCCATGTCTCTTCCTTCCTCCAGGGTATGTCATATTCTATCTTTAATTTGCCCTCGGGTGTTCTTCCGAGTGTCCCGGTCTCTTCATGCTCCAAGTGATATCTATTTCCCTTGATCCGACGCCGGGTTCTACGCGCAGACTCGGTGGACCGTGGCAATCTCGTCATCATACTAACTTTGGATTATCATAGGTTGGCTCTCGAGAGTCGAGTGATCGTAGCGGACATGTCACCGGTGCCTTTGCCTCTCCACATGCGTCTCCTCCCGTCTCTGCTGTACAGTCTCCTCCTCTTACTCCAGCTGCAACCCATTCTCGCGAAGGCAAAACCAGCGATAATGCCTCTCTGAAAGCTACCAGCCGACCCCACGTAGATACCAATTTCACCCCTCAACCATCACCTCCAGTCGGATCAACCGACAAGAACGGCATGCCTCGACCCGCCTCATCCTCCCGACCCCTGTCCACCGATCGTCTGTCCACAAGACAAAGTGAAGGCTCAGAGCGAGCTCCTCATGCTATGCAACTACCGAGACATCGTGCGCAATTCTTCGTTGGAAATGACGGGGGCTCCCAAGAAGAAAGCCCCCCTCCCACTCCAAGAGAGTCTCTTACTCCGCCAGGGGCCATGACCCCTGTCGGCGAACCTAATGATCCATATGCGCGCAACAAGCGACCACCACAGCCCAAAAACCTTGCTCAATTGGATCCCCGGTTTATCTTTAGCGGTCGGGATGTCAAGCGATCATTCCGTCCGGGGGCTCACCGATCCACCAGCGCAAGCGACCTCAGCAAGCCTAGTGACAAGAGGGGCATATTTAGTAGTGCGAAGAAGGAGCACGGTCACGACAAGAACCATGCCCACACGCATCATGGCTCTATGTCTGAGCTGAAACGATTCTTCAAGATGGGCCACCGCAACAAGCGGTCCGAATCCCCGACGTCCATGCCTAAGAAGTCAAGCCGATCATCTGGAAAGTCCACTCCGTATCAAATGGCCCCAGACAATGTTCCCTTTGCCGATGATCATGGTTTGAATTCCAAGTATGGAAAGCTTGGCAGGGTTCTCGGATCTGGAGCTGGCGGTTCCGTGCGCCTGTTGAAGCGCAACAGTGACGGTGTCACCTTTGCAGTGAAGCAATTCCGAGACCGTCACAACTGGGAGAGCTTGAAGGAATACTCCAAGAAGGTGACCGCAGAGTTCTGCATTGGCTCCACCTTGCACCATGGCAATATCATCGAGACCTTGGATATCATCCAAGAAGGTAGTCGTTGGTATGAGGTCATGGAGTATGCGCCGTTCGATCTATTTGCTATCGTCATGACGGGCAAAATGGGCAAGGAGGAGATTGCTTGCTCTTTCAAGCAGATTTTGAGCGGTGTGGCATACATCCATGGCATGGGTTTGGCCCATCGGGATTTGAAACTGGATAACGTGGTGGTGAACGACCGCGGCATCATGAAACTCATTGATTTCGGAAGTGCCGTCGTATTCCGCTATCCTTTCGAGAACGACATTGTCCCTGCTTCAGGTATGTATTCATGTTCAGTTCGGTCACAACTTATGGTTACTGATTTGCATGAGCAGGTATCGTCGGCTCGGATCCCTATCTTGCCCCCGAGGTCTATGACGAGAAGAAATATGACCCCCGCCCCACAGATGTTTGGTCGCTGGCGATCATCTTCTGCTGTATGACCTTACGCCGGTTCCCATGGAAGCAGCCGCGCATGACCGACAACTCATATAAGTTGTTCGTTTCCAGCCCGACCCCAGGCACCCCGGTTCCTGAACCCGACCCACGCCGTCGACCCAAGTCGACACCCGATCTTACTTCCCAAGGCCATGACAATAAGCGTCTGACTCCTCCCTCGAGCGGACCTTCCGATCAGTCTGGATCGGAGCAGAATGGAAACGGAAATGAAAATGGAGACGGAAACAAATCAGAGCCCTCTCAGAGAGACGGTGATCGCTCTCCCGATACTGCTCAGAAGCAGATCAGTCAAATCAGCAACGGCCCCCATGAGCGGACCACGCGCACAACCAGCAAAGAAGCACCGCCAATTCCGGCATCATCCCAGAATTCTGGGCAGCGCCAGGAAGTCATCAAGGGCCCATGGCGTCTTCTCCGCATCTTGCCGCGGGAAAGCCGGTACATCATCGGCCGCATGCTGAAGACCAACCCGAAAACCCGGGCGACACTCGACGAGGTACTGTCGGATGACTGGGTAAGGAACATTCACGCGTGTCGACAGGATGAGACTGGTGAAATTATCAGTGCCCCCGGCCACACCCACGTCCTCGAGCCTCCCGCCCAAAGCCCTGCCGTGGCCAGCAAAGCTACCAAGGCTAAATAATAACCCTTCTTTGTATCAATTTCACCTCGTGTCTATATATCCCATTTTATCCTTTGAGAACGGGGTGGCAGTTTTGTCCCTTTCCCTTTCGCGTTTACTGTGTGATTCCCTTCGAGTACTGTAGATGATTTTGGCGGTTTCGCTCGTTCCCCGGGCCATGTTTGCGACGAGTTGATATTCTTGAATAAACTTCTGTGGCATTCTATCGAGCTCGTGTTTCTCTGAAGATCTTTGAAGAGATCGGAGCTCTCGCTCTACCTCGACGATGCGTGGTACTAATAGACTGGATGTGGGATATTTCCTTTTTTTTTTTTTTTTTTCAGGAGCATTATTTTGGCAAGGCTTCGCGCTCGTGTGAGATAGCTTTATTTTCTTGAATAGTAGATACATTTCAATACAAACATACAACACACTATGTATTCTTTGGTTTGGACTTAATAGCGAAGATCGGCGATATCGGATGGCCTGACCGCGGAGCAAAAGAAACTGCCAGTCATCCGCGGAGCTTCTCCGTTTAGCCCGCTTCTGTACATACTTCGTTGCTGTTCTTGCTTCCTACTTTCACCCAATTGGCCATGCTCTCGTGATAGAACAATTGCATATCCAATTCTTTAACAAAATGGCCCAACAACTCGACGGGGAGCCACTGGTCTCCTCCCTGTGGACGAGGTCATTGATTGTAACCTTCTCCAAAGCTCTTCCTAGGAGTATCTCTCTAACAGCTCTGCAACTATATAGTCCGGTGCAATCGCAGGCCTAACTGTCGATTGCTCCCTCTACCCCCTCGACACCATCAAAACCCGACTCCAAAAGGCACGCGACCACACCGCACCCCAAACCCGAGTCTCCCTACGCCAAACCTTCCGCGGTATCTACGCCGGTCTGCCATCAGTCCTCTTTGGTTCTGCCCCCTCCGCCGCCTCCTTCTTCATTGTCTACGATGGCGTCAAGCGCACCCTCCTCGCACCCCAACCCGCCAACAGCAAAACCAACCCCCAATCCCGCTCCCACATAATCCTCACACACTCACTCGCCTCCTCTCTCGGTGAAATCGCCGCATGCGCCGTCCGCGTCCCAACAGAAGTAATCAAGCAGCGCGCCCAAGCCGGCCTCTTCGGCGGCTCGAGTCTCCTCGCACTAAAGGACATCCTGTCCCTGCGACATGCAGCCCCAACAAGCACAACCACAACGACCTCAACCCCAGTAGCGAAGCGCGGCTACAGCCAGGTCTTCCGTGAACTCTACCGCGGAGCCGGAATCACAATCGCCCGCGAAATCCCCTTCACCGTGCTGCAATTCACTATGTGGGAGTCCATGAAGGAAGCCTACGGCAAG
Source organism: Penicillium sp. CF05 (assembly GCA_002916455.1). NCBI lineage: Eukaryota > Fungi > Ascomycota > Eurotiomycetes > Eurotiales > Aspergillaceae > Penicillium > Penicillium sp. CF05. The sequence continues at coordinate 7,577 of PKQL01000129.1, forward strand.
CGGTACCTGCGAACCGCGGAGACGGCCTCGTCTATTGCCGAGACGCAGATCCCCGCTTCGACGAGCGCCATGTTCGGCAGTGTTGCTGGCGCCATTGCAGCTGGTCTGACTACCCCGCTAGACGTGATCAAGACGCGGGTTATGCTTGCGCGACGTGGAGACGGGGGCGTTGATGCGCCTGTTCGTCTTAAGGAGGTTGTGCGCGGCATTGCGCGCGAAGGGCCCGGTGCTTTCTGGCGCGGTATTACGCCACGTGTGACGTGGATTGGTATTGGTGGGGCTGTGTTCCTTGGGAGTTATCAGTATGCTTCTAATACCCTTGAGGGGCGCCGGGGAGTGCAGGCGGATAAAGGTCTTTAATTTTGGATTTTCCTTGGCCTTGTGATTTGTATATTTTTTGCTATATAGAAGGCTGGAAGAACATAGATTCCGAAAAGCGAGTCGGTTTAAGCCATTATGCATGTCATTCTGTGGGTTTCACTTCTCGGTTTTAAGCATCCAGCCCAATACCTGGACTTGCTCGGCAGTCAGGAGTTCCTCCATTCTCTCTTTGCGCAGGAAATCATGGTCTGCGAACTCGAAGCCTGGGACAACAACCTTGGGGAACTTGTTAGCCGTTTCTCCCGTCTCAAAAATGTAGATCTATAAGATCCATGGATGTCCAGATCTTACCTCACTAATCAACAACCCCGAAGAAGTCTCTCCCTCAGGCTCATCCGGTAACAAGAAATAAGCCTTATACTTCCCCCCTTCAACAACCCACTGCATCCTCTCCCCAGCCTCAACATTGGGCCCAACAACGAACGTCTCAACCCGCGCCTTGGCATTCTCAACACTGCCATCTACCTCGTCCGCATGGATAATAACGTACCGCCCACGTCCCCTTTGCCAGATGTGCACCGTGCGGCTTTTATTACAGTGGAAAGCACCTTGTGGGCGCTGCGGCGTGAGGAGGTAGTAGATTGAGGTGCATGCAGAGCGGGTTTCGGGGTCTGTATCTTTGGCTGTGGCCGAGGTTGCTGACTCTTTGTAAGGGTTTGGAACTCTGCTTGGATCACGATCCGTCTCGCAAAAATAGCCACCTTCTGGGTGTGCGCAGAGATGTAGGGCGTTGATGGTGGATTGGATTGCGGGTTCTTCTTGTGTTGGATTTGGAGGGTTGGGCGGGTATACTGGTTTAATTTGGGAGATTGGGATATCCATTTTCTTTGCTTTTGAATGTTGGTTTGTAGTGGAAATTAGGATAGATATGTATATTGTAGAGGTTGGGGGAAGGAAGAGGTCCTGTTAAATGTGGCGAACACCTGGGGCAATGATGACCTCGGGAGTGCTGACGAGAGCTGACGAGAGAATATATGCCGCATTCAGACGCTTGCATGCTATGCTACGTTCATAGGCCCTTGAATGATGAAAGAAAGCATGTTGTGTTCCCGCGGATCTTCCTTGTTGGTTTTATAGATAGACGGGTGAGATTTCCGCGGATTATAGAACTCTCTATAGGAGGTCCATCTGGACATGCTTCTCCAGTACCGCGCGAATTTTCTGGCAAAGAATAATGTGAACACACGAGTCGATTGTCGACGATGGACATGGTGGATGGACATGGTGTCACTTCTTCCCGGCATCAGGCGGACATCCATCCATGAAGATCTAGAGCGTGGGACGCTCCTCGAAAAGATGCGAACTGCAGCCTTTTCAGACACAAACCAAGCCCTGTCTTGGCGATGCAGCCAAGCTGCTATTTTGTTCAGTATGAGCTTAAGGTTCACTTCCATACGAGACGAGCGGAACGACCGTGTGTTGGATCTCGGATCTCCATCTATCAAGCAATTCGGGGCGGGCTACTCTGTAGTCACTACTCGGTTGATGGGGTTGAAGGGTTGTTTCTCCCAGAAATGAAGAGACTTGTGAATCTGTATAGTATCTTTATAAGGAGGTATATCGGTGTTATAAAGAGTGGCAGTTCATGTAGAATACTATGGAACTCATTAGATGAAATCCAGAAAGGGAAAGGAGGAGGCTCCTGGACTATTTAATAAACGAGGAGGTCGAGGGACCTGATTATCCACAGATATTAGGATATTTCTACTCAAATCAGATCAATAATATATATCAGGCCGTATTTGATATAGTACATGCATGTATGTAGTAACCTCGCCTTGAACTAAAGTAAACGGATGTATAGCCGCATAAACCCCTGGCGCCTCCAACTTTAGAAAATTTCCCCTCATTTGGGCGTTTTCCCCTTCGCTTCTTTTCTTTTACCTTGACTCTTTTGACTTATTTCTGCTTTGATTGGAATGGCCCTGTGACGTTGACCTTCCCCACCAAAACTGAACGTGCGATCGGCCTCGAGGGCAGATAAGCTCCGCATTCGCATCTCCGCAATTGGTTTTACCTCCTTCAACACTGCATGTATGGCACGCAAACTGAGCCACCAGAGGGTCACCTATGGTAAGTCGAATTCCATGTATCTCTTCTCGGGTCGCTGACTATGTCTCTCACTCTTCTAGTCCTCCCTCTGCCTGATGCACCCGGTGGGCACCGGTTGGGGGTTAATGGCTTGACTGTCGACCGCCAAAACTCCATCCTGTAAGTATCTCTCCCTCGTTATGCAGGGATCCAGGATCTAAATTTGGATTGTTGCCACGTTTGCGATCGCAACCTTCTGGAAACCAGGCTTTCCTACATGTGGGTTGCACGGAAACTAATACGACGTCCCTTCTCCTAGATACTCCGCGGGCCGCGACGGCGTCATTTGTTCCTGGGATCTCAACGTTCCTCTTCCGTCATCGTCTGCCCCTAAAGACACATCATCTCCTGATCAAAAGCCTAGTCCGACCGGCTTCAAAACCCAAGTTCAAGCACACAGTCATTGGATCAACGACATAGTCTTGGCACAGGACAACTCCGCGCTCGTTTCCGCCTCGTCCGACACGACCGTGCGACTCTGGCGCCCGCATTCCGAGTCCACCGAGGTACCGGAGCGCATTGGCAAGCATACTGATTATGTAAAGGCACTGGCGAGTCCCGGTAGCCACGCTACTTGGGTTGCCTCGGGCGGTCTCGATCAAAAGGTTTACCTTTGGGATTTAAATGGCGGTGGAGAGGTATTGAACATCAATGCCGGCGGAGAAGATTCCACGGATAAAGGGTCTGTCTATGCGCTCGGCGCGGTCTCGTCGGTGCTCGCTAGCGGTGGCCCTGAAAATGTCGTCCGAGTATGGGATCCCAGGTCTGGAAAGCTGGTGACGAAGTTCGTGGGCCATACGGACAACATTCGTGATATTATGATTAACCAGTCTGGCGATACAATCATGACGGGGTCGTCTGACCAGACGATCAAGATCTGGTCTCTCACGGCAGGTCGATGCATGAATACCCTGACCATGCACAATGATAGCGTGTGGTCTCTTTACTCCGACCACCCTGACCTCTCTGTCTTTTATTCAAGTGACCGATCTGGCTTGGTGGCGAAGACCGACATGCGAGGGTCGGCCGATCCCGACCAGGGCCTCTGTGTCGCCGCACTACAAGAGCATGAGGGTGTTGTCAAAGTTGTGGCGGCGGGAGACTACGTCTGGACAGCTACTCCCAAGTCTAGCATCAACCGCTGGCGAGATGTCGACACTACAGTTGGAATCGAGCAGCCGCCCGACCCAGACCGTACTATAGACTCTGCTACAGCGCCCGCAACTCCTCCAGAGAAGGGTCCCAAGAAGATTCCATTTAATGCTGTTTTGCAGTTATCAGCGACATCGATTATCGGTGGCTCAGCCCCTACACTTAATTCCTCGGAGCCTAACTTGGAGACAGTTGGCCTTACGCTCCCAGTTCACTCACAGCCCGAGGAAACCATTGAAGGCCAACACGGTTTGATCAAGTGCTTGATGTTGAATGACCGAAGGCGCACACTTACTCAGGACTCCGCAGGAGAAGTTGTTCTCTGGGATCTACTGAAGGTGATTTTTCCAACTCAGCTCACAAGTATAAGACATAGACTGACATGAACCTAGTGTATCCCCGTCCAAACCTTTGGCAAGCGTCATATGGATGATGTTGAATCAGAGGTAAACACCGTTGATAGTATTGGACATTGGTGTACCATCGACGTGCGTACTGGCAGGTTGTCAGTTATTCTGGAGCCCAATCGCTGTTTCGACGCAGAAGTTTATGCCGACGAGACCGATCTACCACCATCTGATCTCTATCAGTTTAGAGAAGATCAAAGAAGTGAGTGTTCTTTTCCTTCAACGAGTTCTTATTTGCCATACTGACAACTTGCAGTCAATCTCGGCAAATGGATTTTGCGTTGGCTGTTTGCTCCGGTAGTGGACGAGGAGATTCGACGAGACAGCGAATACCGTCAAGCTGCTATCGCGAGAGCAGAAGAAAATGCTCGACTGAACCCGCTGAGTACATCCGTACCTGGCGACGATATTCCTCGCAGCGTCGGTATACCTATATCGAATCCTCAACAAAGGACGAATCTGCGTCCCAGCTCAGACTTCCCCGCTAGCCCGAACGTCGGCTTCAACTCTGGCACGCCCTCGTCAAACTACTTGAGCACTTCCATGCAGAGCAACTCTCCGTTCCCAGGGTTCGAACCAGACACACCTGATGCCACAGTGCCAACAAATTCTCAACCCGATGGCGGATCGTCATCTTTTTCATCAAATGACTACTTCTCGAAAAGGCCTCTAGCGGCTCCGCAAACAGACAACGACAGGTCTCTTCTGTCTCCACCAGATGCAGCCTCAAATTCAGGGCTTTCCCAGTCCCCCGCAGAGCCCGATAAGGAAGAGCGGAAGAAGTCACTATTTGGAAAGAAGTTCCAAATGAATTTCCCCAAGAAGTTAGGTCGCAATTCTACGGACACGAAGCCTCAGATTTTAGAAGAAAAGGCCGAAGAGTCGGAGATCTCCTCTATCAAGGAAGAGAAGGTGTATGAGCCCAATCTATGTGGTGTGGTTGACCGCATCCGTGATGATTATGAAGAATTCCTGGCTACAAATCCAGATCGGGATTTGGAGACGGCTCTTTTGCCTAGTTCTGAGGATGAAACTCCCCGACTGGAGATTCCATCTCGGACTGCAGTCTTCATCCAGGAGGAAACCGGCGATACCGCCGTGGCCTCGGATCTCTACAGAGGTAGCGTGGGCCGCATTGGCGAAGACCTCGAAAGGCTCAAGAAATCAATCCCTCATTGGCTTGGCGAGCTTCTTCTGAAGGTAAGTCTATTTCCGGTGATAGTTTGCGTTTCCTCTTACTAATGATTGGTTATAGAACCAAATTCCCTTCAAGGAGCAGGTCAAGGTCGCCTTTGTCTTGAAGCCCTTCGACGATACATTGCCGCCAGTCGTCAAGCCCGAACCGTATGTTTCGGATCTTCTCCACTCTGGAATGCGTGTTGTTGATGAAACTAATCACGGTTATTCACCCAGGCCGGCTCCTAACGGTGCCCCTCCAGGCAATCCGAGCACCAACAACAATGGCTCTCGTCTCAACGCCAACCGCATGCTCCGAACGAAGAAGATTCTTGCTTATGTCGCAGAGCGCATTGACCCTGCAAACCCTGATGAACCAACGGAATCCGTTATGCCGCCAGAGGAGTACCTCGAGCTATACTGCCAGAAGATGGTATGTTCGTCTCTTATTTTGTGTAGTCAGTCATACTAATGGCAATTGTCCTCCAGCTCTGTCCACCAAACATGACTCTAGCAACGATTCGCACGCACCTCTGGCGCACCTCGGGAGACATGGTTCTCCACTACAAAACAAACGGCAAGAAAGAGATTCACCCGCCCCGGTCTCTTCTTGGAATTGATGAGAACAATGCCCTTGCGGAGGAAACCCAGAACGGGGATAACAATGGACATGCACCCCCTGGGAGTATCCATTCTGCGACCAACTCGGGCTCTGTCGCAGGCTCTGCTATCACTTAATGGGAAAGCACCAGCCTCTGGGACCTTTTTCGTCGGGTTCTCACTTTTTTCTCTTTCCTTTTGTATAAGGGTACGTTTGATATTCAGCCTACGCCAATGCTACAACGCATGGATTTCTAGTACATATGGGCGATTTGCCTTTTTTTTTTTTTTGGTTCTATCGCATCTCCTACTTCTTCTCATGGATGTTAGCGCATCTGGCATGCTTTTGGCTATTGCTTTGGGCCTTGCTTTTGCCTCACAGCTTGCATTCCTCACGTAATGACGTTGACGGTAACACCGGCAACACTGGCGAAGAATCGAATTTATAGATCCTTCAGGCTTGTAAGTTCCGTTCGTGGCCCCTGACTAGCTCTACAAATGGAACATTCAAGAGATATCGGCGTACTAACCATACGCCCATTTCCCTGATCCGTCCCGGTTCTATCAAATGAAATGGAATTCTTCGCTTTGGTCACATCCCGAGGACTGTTGTAAAAGAGCAACAATTACATTGCATGACTATATATAGGAAGAGTCATAACATGACACGGTCAAAACAGGGAGTAAATCATGAAGCATGAAGCAGAGTCCCATGTACTCCATAGGTCCCCTGCATAATGTGTTTTTCAAGTTCCGCTTTTGGTATGCACTTGAGAGAAGGCAGAAACAAGCTAAACTAAATTTACATTAAAGTAACCAATATAAAGTACCAGTCGCTATTCACCGGTAAATCCAAGCGCCTAGTTTAGGACTGCCACAGAGTGATCTACGAACTGCTGTTTCTCCCACCTAGCCCCTTAATCCCATATGGCGCCTTGTGCCCCGTGACTCAATCCCCTCTTCTCACTCGAGGTTGGAATTGAGGTCCCCGCTGGGATCTCGGTGACATCGGTGCTCCCGCGCGAGCGGCATCACAGCTGAGGTTTGGCAATTTCGGGATCAAACAAGTAAAGAATGTATTAAGTGAAGCTGACGATGCCATTTTGGGTGATTGGACTGTACCTTGGAGATTAGAAGGCAGGAATGCCCAGTGGGCAAGGACGAGGGAAGAGAGTCTGAGGATCTGGGGAGAGTATAGTTCGTACCCAACAAAGACCTTCCAATATATGCGTCTGCCTAGAGTCCATGCAAGAGCTTGGAATATCTCGGATCCGAGATTCCTCTCAAGTTGGAATACACTTGGGAATATGCAGGCATGTCACATTTTGCTTATTTTATATCTCACCTGCAGATCACTGTGATGGGAAAAGTGCAACTTTATTCTCGTTGATTCAATAATTGGGATCATTTTAGCACTAGTATTATGGAGGCTTTAATAGGAGATAGTCAGCTACCACGAGTAATTTGCTTTTTCTCGTGTAGTCAGGTCTCTGATTTATATTGGGTCTATATTGTCTAGTTATACTTTATCAGCTGTGAGGCATTTCCCACAAACTTGGGGTGATATCGCTTTTTCATTCTCACCTTGATTGATTTCTCTTGTGGAATGTGCTCAGGTGTGATATCGATATACTCCCATCGTCAGCTGTCATTGGGCTTTGCTCACATCCTACGTCACTGCCCACCGGTGCTGACTAACTATTAACAATCACCTGCCTAGGTAGGCATATCCAGTTGAGTAGGATGAAGATGTCTATATTACGATATAGGTTGGTCCGTACTTGTGTGCTATTGCCTGATGTGTCTGACCTTGTATTGGGGCCTTGGCTGGATATCCCTGTACTATATAACTAGGAGAAAATGACAAATTTAACACTAGATGGTTTCAAAGGTGTGGGCTCAAGCTTAGATCTGAAATTAAAGGAGGCGAACTTGCTATTTTAGGTACACCATGTGATGTCCGTAGTGAAGGGAGATAAAAAAAATGGAGAGATATATAACAGTGTGGGCTGATCCGACGGGGAAAATAGGGACGATTTGAGGCTGAAATGCACTGACTCGTATTTGGCCCTATATTTCTCCTTTTTCTCATTCTACCCTTTTTTTTTTTTTTTTTCTTCTATTGATTCTCTATGATATTAAAAATGAATCGAATATCATTGCGTAAAAGGTGCATATTTTGTATGTCGGGTGGTGATCTAGCAAGGAACAATAGTACAATCTAGTACAACCTAATCGCATTTGCATACCAACTGATCCAATAGGATGTAGTGTAGACAGTATAGTTCAAAATCAATAGCTCAGTTCATAGTATTATATTAAAAACATAGAATATCAAATATAAAATATAAAAAAAAAACCAAACTGGAGTGAAAAGTCCGAAGCCGTTGGGTACAAGTAGCGGGAACCCCGCCGAAACCCGAACTCTTCAATCTCTCATCTTCCCGCATCATACGGTGGGATATCTGCAACATGACGAAAGTATCAACCCAGGCCGAATATCCCTATAATCTTGGATCATACGGGAAGGTCATTACGACCACAAGCCCTGAAGCCCAAATATGGTTTGACCGCGGTCTCGTGTGGGCCTATTCCTTCAACCATAAGGAATCCGTCATCTGTTTCAAACAGGCACTGGTGCATGATCCATTATGTATGATGGCCTACTGGGGGTTGGCCTATTCCCTCGGTCCCAACTATAACCAGCCTTGGGATTTCCTCGGCAATGATTTGGCAGCCGTGGTGGAAAACACATATCGAGCTGCAACCAAAGCTCGCTTCCTCTCTACAAAAAATGCAAACCCCGTGGAAAAGGCCCTCGCCAAGGCAATTTCTGCCCGCTATCAAAGTGATAAACCTGCTAGCATGGAGCAATATGCCATTCAAAATATTGCATATGCCGATGCCATGAAAGAGGCATATGAACAGTTTAGCGATGATTTGGATGTGGTCACTTTGTACGCTGATTCCTTGATCAGCCTTACTCCCTGGAAGTTGTGGGACATGGTAACCGGGAAACCAAACCCAGACACTCGTACCATGGAAGCAAAGAGGGTGCTAGAGACAGCTCTCCAACATAAAGATGCCTCCAAACACCCCGGTCTCCTGCACATCTACATTCATCTTATTGAGATGTCGCCTTTCCCAGAATTAGGCCTCCGACCGGCAGACCACCTCCGCGATCTCGTTCCAGATGCGGGTCATATCAATCATATGCCGTCCCATCTGGACGTGCTGGTTGGAGATTATCGAAGTGCCGTCCGCGCAAACCAGCGTGCCGCTATTGCAGACGAGAAATACCTGGCGCTGAAAGGCCCATTTAATTTCTACTCCGTCTACCGCATGCACACCTATCACTCACTCATCTACGCAGCCATGTTTGCGGGCCAGAAACAGGCCGCATTTGCAGCCGTGGACCGCATGGAGGCGACTCTGCCAAAAGAATTACTCTCGGCCATGTCAGACTACATTGAAGTCTTCATGTCTGTGCGCGCGCACATCATGGTACGGTTTGGCATGTGGGATGAGATTATCGAGATTGCGATCCCCTCAGACCCAGAGCTGTACTGCATGACGATAGCGGTCCTGCATTACGCCAAGGGCGTGGCATATGCAGCCACAGGGAACGTGCCGGATGCAGAGCGCCAGCGGGAGCTCTATCGAGCAGCCCGGGATCGAGTCCCGGATACGCGCTTGGACTGGCCCAACAAATGTGTTGATATTCTGGGGGTGGCGTCGGAAATGTTGGACGGCGAGATCGAGTACCGCCGTGGGAACTACACGGAGGCTTTCGAGCATCTACGTCGCTCGATTGAATTGGATGATGGGTTGGGTTACAGTGAACCCTGGAGCTGGATGCAGCCCACCCGTCATGCATACGCTGCTCTTTTGCTAGAGCAGGGCCATGTTGAGGATGCAGCGGCTGTCTATCAGGCTGACCTGGGTCTTGATAGCACTCTTATTCGTGCTCGTCAGCATCCCAATAATATATGGGCCTTACAGGGCTACCATGAATGTTTGATACGTCTTGGTCGGCATGATGAGGCGCGCATTATTGGGCCCCAGTTGGCGATAGCAGCTGCTGTGGCTGATGTGCCTGTAACATCTTCCTGTTTCTGTCGTCTGGATACCTTTGAAACGCCCAATGTTGGCAAGAGTTGTTGCAAATAAATTGATATATGTAAATTGTTTTTAATAAGTYGTATTATCAGCTCATCACCAATGCACTTTATGTATCAAAGATTTCAGATAGAAATTTCCAGTGCAGATCGACCAATCACCGATGGCAGGTTGACTCGGTGTTTGGTCCAAATATCAAACGCCGAAACAGAGGTCAACTCTTGTCCTTGGACAACTTCCAACAGCCTATTGATCTTCTCGCGAAGCAATCGAAGAAACAGCTAGATAAAGGTAAATCTTATCAAGTCAATCCCTCCGATCCGTGTATAGATATCACGTGCCGTGGTGACGTCCATATAACACAGGCAACTTCTGGTCAATCCCAGTGATATATAAATCTCTAACTACTAAATTGACAGTTTGTGACTCACTGACAAAGAATAATAAGCACTTTTGTATGGGTTTCGATAGTCATGTGGTTTTCTGGGAGATCCCTATAAAATCCATGGACTCTCGTTCATTTCATCATTTGCTAACTGCACTTTTCAAACAATTAGCAAGATGCCTCGTGTTACAAGACCACCGGTGAAAGCTGCATGTCTGCCATGGTGCGCTGCATACCTTCTTGAACGTTCATTTTTGCCTTGAGCTCATGTTTTGTAGTCGAACATCGAAAACACGTTGTGACGGCCAACATCCCTGTGGCAGTGTATGTTCCACTCCTTACACTGGCGTTCATTGGCTAATGCATTGATTAGTGCTCTGGCAGGAATAGAGAGTGCAGTTATCGACCCAGTCGCCGGGGTGGTCCTCGCAGAGGGGCCCGCTATGAAGAGGCACAACGACGACCAACTACAGTCAACTCACTGTCTTCGATATCAGACGTTGCCGATGAAATTGGTAGCTCAAATTTCCCAGAATAACAAGTTCTCGTGGTATCTAATCATTGGACAGAACCATTCCTTGATAACATGATCGGTCTGGTATCGCCGTTCGCTGGGATTCACAATCTCGATCTCTCCCCGGATTCTCTATCAACTGGGGATGGAGCTCACCAGTTCTGGGGTCAGTTCACTCCGCATGACGATAGCTCCTTTGATTCGGTCCCTGGACACGATGTGGGGTCATCGGTAATACGCGCCTATCAATCCGAAGCGGAAATGTTGGTGCAAAGGAGACATGATTCAAAAACATGACCGACTGCTAATCGGACACACAGTGCCAATGCCTATTATATTTACATCCATCCGTATTTACCTCTGTTGCCGCCTCCTGCGGTACCGCAGCAGGAAGATCACCCCGCTGTGATCAGGCCATTTGGAGAAAGTACTCAAGCGGACAAGTCCCATATGCCTTATTGGCCGACATCGTCTCTGAGTCTTGCTTTGTCCGCAATGCTAGTCCTCATACCTACCGCCGAAGACATCTTTCCAATGGCTGAAACGAACCTTGCGACTCGGCGGTCCTACGGGCAGATATTTGCCCAGGCGGCGCTGGCTGCTGTGGAAACCGAGACTGACGATTTGTCGCCTGGTTTGAGCCCTAATATACCTGGGATAGAATCTTCTCAAGCAGTAAATGCTTTACATCCGCAAGTTCCCACTCAGCTTGATCCGGTTCTGGCTCTCGTGGTCCTTAGCATTTATGAGTATTGTCAGCGTGGTAATGTATCTAGAATGCGAGCTCGCGGTAACCAGGCTATCACAACTGCTATGGATATCTCTATTCATAGACTTGACTCGACGATGACAGATTATTCAGAGGCACAGAGACGAGCTTGGTGGATGACAGTTAGTGCGAGAGACATGTTATTTGTTGAGGCTGTTGCTCACCTGTTCTATAGATTTGGACCACATATCTATCATCGAGCCTCCATCTTTCTGTAAGTGAACACATGAACACTCCACTGACCGACTTTGGCTGATTGATATCCAGCCACCAATTGTTTCCATGCATGATCCACGAATAACTACCCCATATCCCAAATTTGATGTTTACCTGGAGGTATTCATTCGACTCTTCTCATAACTCTTCAATCATCTACTGACTGTTACAAGCCATGGCCCATAATGATGAAAGTACAAGAAGCTCTTTTTGAGTCTAACAAAATGGTCCAGAACATCGAAAGAGTGGATGAGACAGCCGTTCTCTCCGATTTCGGCACCCGAATACACAAGCTGGACTCGAATTTTGTATCTTTAGTAGGCGAAGCAGACCGCCATCTTTTGACGACTTTTGATGGAGGGCCAGAGGCATCCGTAGCCCAAACCATGTGGATGATCAGCCGCATGTTGATCCATGCGTGAGTGATTCCTCTTCAACCTCAATACGTATTTTATTGACTCTTCTAGTGCTCGCACTCGGTTGCACCGCTTCCGGGCATTTATGGACATCCCCCTTTTTCTTGACAATTACTGTGATCTTGCAGCAATCAACAGCGAGAATTTCCCACACCGATCTGCCCCCAAGTGGGTAACAGACTGCGAAGTCTCATTCCCGTTCACCGAGCAAGAATCCTCGAATATCTGCCTCAAGTCTTCTCTCGTGGTAACGACAATATATCGCAATTTACCGTATGCGAATCCACCTGGGTCAACCTCTTCTTCTAGCTCCAGAACATATCCGAAAACCATTCCTTACTTTGCTTGTTCGGCTATGCAAAGCTGCTACAGTCTTCTCATGCTACTGCACCGACTGCGTGCCTCTCTAGCGACGGATCGGCTTGCAAATTGTTATCACATGTTTCATAATCCCACTCCTGCGTCGGAGATTGCTGATGCTGAGAGGCTGAGTGAGGAGCTGCGACATGGGGTGGAAATCCTTGGCAGATCTCTGAAATCGGATGTGATTTTTGAAGGTGTTGGGGGGATGGGCCGGGAAATTGAGGGCGCTTACTTGGCTGCTTTTCCCAATAGTTCTGAGATCTAGAGATGTAAATTATATCCAGACCCGCACTGTGCCATAGTGTTGGTTTGCCGTAATGTATAGAATCAAACATCCAAGCAACATATAGAACTCAGCAGTCACCACTTGGGCTACTTTCAGTACCAAAACACTGACATTTTGCCCTCTGAGTATCTCAAAAAAGACTCGTCATTATTTAGAATAATAATCGATAGAGTCAGGTCTGGGACATATTTGCGTGAAGGCCATCTGGTCACGTTCTCGGGAAAATTGATTGGCCGAGCCGACGATATCACCCTGAGGTTCTCCTACACGTGAAGTAATCTATAGGTCGATGATGATAGTGAATTTTCGAGCCTATGTTTGATTCCAGGAAGGTTAGAAATGGCCGGGAATATATCAATCTCGCCATTTCTGTTCCAGCGTTGCTTCCAGCAAGCATGGTCCGGATCGCGACGGGCTCGCGTCAATTACGGCAGCACCAAATATGGAAAGAAACTCAATGATAATGACACTCTGCAGCTTCCACGGAGATTTGGTAAGCTTTGAGGATTGGAACATTACGAATTTGCTATTTGTATCTCGAGAGCTTATAACTAACGCGCGAGATGGTAGGAATCGCCGTCAGTGGCGGCGGCGACTCTATGGCTCTGGCATACCTATGCAAGCAACTGGAACGCTCTTCGGATGTTACTGGGGCCATTTCCGTCACTGCTTTTGTGGTGGATCATCGTGCCCGCCCAGAAAGCACTATTGAGGCCCAAAAGGTTGCTGGCTGGCTTCGTGAAATGGGTACGTTCCCAAGTCGGAATATTATATTTCTGGAGGATCATTTAACCGTTCTTAAACAGACATTAGAACTCAGATCCTTAGTTTGGACTGGTCTGATATTACTTCAAGTCAGAATAAATTATCTTCGCCAAAGTCTGGAGCATCGAGTCCCATGCCATCCGCCTTTGAGACACATGCTCGACGACTCCGTTTCCAAGCCCTCGGCATAGCTTGCCATGAGTTCAAACTTGAAACGTTGCTTTTGGGGCATCACCAAGACGATAACATTGAAACCACCATCTGGCGGCTCTCCACTGGGGCAACTGGTTTAGGTCTTGGCGGCATCTCCGAAGTTGCTCGAATCCCCGAATGTCATGGTCTCTTCGGGGCCTCTGAGAGTTGGTCAACTACATCAATTCCGACAAAGCCACCGACAAAACCCCAGCCCAAAGTTCGATTCGATAATCAGAAACAGGGGTTCATCACTTTTCCTGATCCAAACGATAGGACAGATAGAATTTACTCCAATCTCACATCCAATGTAAAGATGGCAAGCCCCGGCATATTCATCTGTCGACCTCTACTCTCTTTCACCAAAACAAGTCTTTTAGAGACCTGCCACAAAAACAATATCCCCTACGTCTCCGACCCAACAAATTTCGACCCAACCCTCACTCCCCGGAACGCCATCCGCAGCCTTCGCACCTCAAACTCCCTACCCCGTGCACTGGGACCTCAATCCATCCTCTCCCTAATCCGTTCAAGCAAAGACCTCCTCCAGAGGTCAGACGAGCTTTCCAACTACCTCCTCTTATCCCAATGCCGAATCCTAAATTTCAATCCCAAGGCAGGGTCAGCGGTCATTCAATTCTTAGACCCAAGCCCAGCATCCATGGACCCCCAACTGGCAACATTATCGGAGTTTCGAACCAGGCAGATCCAGACCATCGCTCTCCGCCGTATGACAGAACTAGTCTCTCCATTCCCCGATAGCCATTTCTCGCTACGCAGCTACGAGCCGCTAGTCTCAAACGTGTTCCCCGGTGCAGGTGGCTCTCATGGCACAAGCGCCACATCCAATGACCAGAAAAGAAGAAAAGCCTTCACGGTAGCCGGGGTTCTATTCCAGCGTCTCTCGAACGAACCCTCCACGCTTGAAAGGTCCCAAAATCCACGTCCCGGTGGTGATAATATCTGGTTGCTATCCCGGCAACCATTTATGAGAGGTCGTGACCCCGTGACGCAAATCAACGTTTCCCCTAGTGGCAGCTTTACTCCGTGGGTTTTGTGGGATAACCGGTACTGGATGCGGCTTCGTCTTGTTCCAGTCGACCGTGATCCTAGTGAATTGGAGGATCAATTGATAAGCGTTCCTCTTACGATACGCCCGTTCCATAAATTTGATATCGAACGGGTACGCAAAGACGCGGTTAGATCAAGACCACAGAGGCGAACGAATAAGGACTCTGGCGTTGAACAGAAAATGCCTGGAACTTTTGAGCACGTCAAAGCTCTCTTGTCTGCTGAAGCGCCTGCTCAGCTACGCTTCACTTTACCTGTGATATCAAGGGACGGTATCGTGTCCAAACCAGAAAAGCCTTTGGGCCAGAAGGTTTGGCAACAGCTGGCATTGCCGACTTTGGACTATAGGCTATCTGGTCATTCAGCTAAGTATTCTACTATCAGCGAGGTGGAACTGGTACATCTACGCTGTCGCTGGAAACTGAAATGGCAGTGGATGTACAAAATGATTGACACTGAGGCACTACGCCTGATGGGCTGGCCGGTGGATAAAGATGCCGAAGAGGCTCAATGTACATGACAACAACACCTAGACAAACAAAAAAAAGCAAGCCCTGTAAAATCTTGATCTCCTGAGCTATGCGTGCATGGTCAATGGCTATCTGTGCAGATAGGCCAGTATGAAGGGTGACAACGAATATGAATGAATACAAGTAAGAAAGGCCCATGGATATGTATGCAAATGAAAAGTGTTCAAAGGAAAGTAGAAGAGGCTTGTGCGGTATCAAAATACAATGTGAAAGGAAAAGAGATATGTGACAGGTGTCAGGTCGTCCGATAGATGTCCAGGTGGGTGAAAGGATTGAATGATGAGACAAGCCCTCGATGCTGTATATTGGGTCATTGCTCGCTCGCCTTAAGCAGTGCAGCGGCAGCTGACTGGGCTCGAAGACCTCCGACTTCTCGTTTCAAGCGGAAGTTTTCTTTCTTCACTCGACCGATCTCGTCTAGAGCACTTGCCAGTTGAGACTTCAAGGCATCTTCTGCGTGGCCCGATCGGACATCCTTTGCAATTTTGCTGAGCTCGGTATTAAATCGATCATAGAGAGCCTCGTTCTCGGCGCTTGCCTCACGATAAAGCTCGTCCAATTTCTTCACGCGCTTCTCGCTAAGGATCAAGGACGACTCCAGGTCTCGCTCGAGAGCGGTTGTGCGGCCATTGTATTCCCAGGTAAGCGTCTCAAATCGAGCTTCAAGATTGCGCATGCGAGCTTCGAGGGATGTGGTGGTAGCAGAATATGGATTGGTGTCTGTACGGTCAAAATCAAACTCTAGGTTCATCGCGTTGGATTGCCTTGGTGGTGTGAGCTTCAGAGAACGCAATTCGTTACCAAGCTCTGTGAGCTCATCTTTCAGATCCAATTGAGTAGAGTTTTGGGTCTTCTTTTCTAGTTGAACACGTTCACGTAACTAGGGAACGTTAGTAAAGTCATTATCGAGACAAAGACGATGTGGCCAACCTTTTGTGGGCTTTGCATCCGCGGTTTCTGCGGTCTCTGCAAGGAAGACGAAGACTGTGGACGCTTAGTATCGGAACCGTTGGTGGTTGTCCGCTCCCGAAGGCCCGTAGTCCGCTGAGGAATGCCTGACGTGTGGGATCCCCTCCTTGACTCCTCCGCTGGCGATACTGAGACACAGCCTCTCGGCTTTGTTGTACGCTCCGTCTGTGGAGTCCTGGGGTCAATGTTCTCCTTCCTGCTCGGTGTAGAAGGACGGGGCGGAGACAGACGGCGAATGGGTGATCCTAGTCGCGTCGGTGAACCGGATTTTGCTGGCAGCTTAGAACGCATTGGAGATTGACCACGCATCGGGGATTGACCGCGCATAGGTGATGTTGGTATGTAACTGCTTTGAGGTCTGGAATGCTTGGTGGGCGTTACCACTTCCCCTCGCGGGCGGCTGGAAGGGGTCGTCGGGCGGAGCTGTTGAGTCGGAGAGATACTGGATGCATCTGAGGATGATGTGGGTGGTCGTAAATCCGAAAGAGAGCTCCTTCGTTTTCTACGAGTCCTTGGTGCATCTTCAGAGAATCCTCGGAAAGAAGATAGAGAAGGTGGGTTTTCGTGACCGGTTCCCGGCCTCGAGATTTGCTCCTCAGATGCGAACCCGTAAGGACGGTAGGGACGATCACGAGATGCAGGGCGGTCGCGAGATATGGGGCGATCACGAGATGTAGGACGATCGCGAGATGTAGGGCGAAGGAAACCCAGACGAGCGTCCACGTCAGTTGACTTGGAACGCACCAGGGAGCCTTTGGGTGTGTTGGGCTCTGAGCCGGCTGGGCTTTGCTTCTTGCTCAATGTCCGTAGAATTGCTGCGACTTTGCTTTCGCCTTCATTTTTCGAGGTATCCCTGTGCATACCAAAGCCAAAGCGTTTGCGGAAAGAGGAAGAATTGGAACCGACTGACCCGGCATTGGTATGAGATTTCGATTGATCGCAGGTCAATGTTCCTTCCACCGAGGTACCTCCAGGAATAAACTCTTCAAAGAGGTTATCAAAGTCTTCGACCAGTCGATCCAAAAGGGAGACATGGTGGCTGGGATCTCCATCCTCGGTGAGTACCTCCGCAAATGCCATCGTCAAAGCACCACGATCTCCATCATTTCCAGAGGCATCGAGTAGCTCGGCAAGCAGTCGAATGATCGCAGCTAGAGCTCGTCTATTTTGCGGGCTCATGTCTGTCACAAATTTCCGGAATTTCTCATCAAAATCTCGCGGTATCATGGTGTCAAACTGGCTCTGAATCCATTTCAGAGAAGAGGAGCTCAAGATCGGGCCCATGCTTCTTCTCCAAGCGTTCGCCAGGAATGTTTCAAACGCGACAAAAAGCGTATCGACTGGCACTTCGGCGGCAGCCTGGATTCTGCTTGGATCTTCCAGCAAAATGTTGTAGAGCTCATTGACTGGTGCCCGATCAACATGATCTCTGGCCCGAAGCATTCGACCCAGTATGTTCCCACTCCGAGACTGCAGAGAAAGTACATAGGCTGCAAATGTTTGTTCCAGCAACCCGAACTGAGTATCCAATCCCTTGGATGCGGATGTCCCAACAACTGATATTTTGTTCCCGGTTTCCTCTTTTTCTTTCTCCTTCTCTTTGTCCTTGTCCTTCTCTTTGTCCTTTCCAGGGAATGTCGAAGGTAATGTATTTGATCTCGACAGAGTGCCTCTTGACGGGAGCATTTTTGGGAATTCCCCGGTAAGAGTGGCCGAACCTGGCCCTTTGAGAGTGGACGCGTTGTCACGGCTACTTCCTAACAGGTTCGAGATTAATTTGGTCGGCGAAGGTGGGCGGAAGCCCCGCGAAGTCTTGACTTGCGTGATTAGGCTGCTGGCGATATACCGAAGGATTTCAAAATTAGAATGAACTAACGGGTCCGTCAATGCAGGGTTTCGGGGACTATGCAAAGGCGAGAGCAAATATTGGACTTTGTTTCTGTATGTCAGTGGCAAGACAACAAAATTGTCAAGAGTGTCACTTACGACGTCGTGAAAGAGTGGGAATGAAAGTGTCCACCGTGATCAAATCCGTAGACCCAGATCCAACCACAGAATCGATGTCTAGCCTGTATTGATCTCCATTTGGAGGAGATATCGACATGATGACCTCAAGGTTGGAATCTCTCAACATTTGAGCACAGGTCGCCTTGGATGCATTGAAAACAACGCGTATGGGGGACGACTGGATCTGGTCAAGCGCAGCGCTTTCACCGTCCTCGCACACACAGGCCAGTATTCCCACGTTACTCGCAGCTCCGGTGGGAGGGCTTCGTAGTGTCCATTTGCCTCCTTCTCTTTCACTCTCGGGAAATCGACCCTCAATCTTCGCTTTTGATATTTCTTCGATCAGTCGATTGGCTCTTCCTTCATACGTTCCAGCCAATTCCAACGCAAGCAGATCCGCTCCGGCGCTTGTCTCGTCTGTCAACGACTTAACTGAAATTGGTGCCACAAACAGAATCCGACCACATGAGGATTGCATACAACGCACATTATGGAAGTCTAGTACCCGAACAACTTGGAGTTCTGCTTGCGGCAAAGACGTGGACACATCACTGGTCGAAGCGGCCGCATTGTCGATATCAGCTAGCACACCACGAGCCGTGGCCCGGCTTTCGGTGGACTTTGCTAGAAGGACCAGGCAGTTCTTATAAAGAAGCATGATCCCCGTGTTGTTGCCAGATGACTCTGTGTCTAGATGGTAGGGAGGGGTAACCTCGTTGAAGTCGACTGCGGTAATAAGCCGACCTTCAGGAAATGTCTTTGCTGGCCATCCGTTAACCAGCTCTTCCAGGCGTTGAAGACTTTGGGCGTGGCTGGATGGGGAATTATTCTCTAGCGCACAGATATCCTTCACAATGTCTCGTGCTTTCAGCAGAGTTCGCACGGCAGGATGGACCAAGGGCAAGTTGCTTGTCATGGTGTCAATCAGCAGACTGTATCGCGGGAGTCTCTGGACGGGTTCCATCAACAAAGAGCGCAGTCTTTGTTCTCCCGTCTCGTATACTCTCTTCGAAAAGCTCGAGTTCTTATCTTTCATGAACAGATTCAGAGTTTGCGTGAAACCTGTATGTGCGCGCATATAGTCTCCATATGGCTGTGAAAATTGTGGTAGCCACTCAAAGAGGGCCCTTGCGAATGCCAGAGCTCCAAGCGGATCCGCTCTGTCCCTGGGCAATCCCCGAGAAGGGAGCTCTGTGTCCTGGCCAATATCCGCGATGGCATCTTTCTCTGTTTCGTCAAGCACTTGTCGAATGACATCGAGAAATCCCAGGTTGACTTCCAGAATTTCATTCAAACATGGTGGGAATAATGCCGCCAAAGCTGCCTCGTCGGGGCTGTTACTGGATGGTCCTCTGCCCACGGCCTTTTGCCGAAACTCGTCGGCCACTTCATGGACAAGAGAATACAGTTTGGCGACATATCTCTCTTCGGTATCCACAAGCTCACACATGGTGAGACGAAGGGCTTCTTTCTGGCTTCTTGCGAACAGGCGCGATTTGCTGACATTGGTCGGCTGAGACGGCGCACGCTTCAGTCGAGATGTTGGCAAAAACATGGGATCTCCCAATGCCTCTATCAGGGGCGTATATGGACCGTATTGTGGATTCTGACTCCCCTCAAGATCTGATCCCGCACTCTCTCGACGATGGACTGGTTGTATAGTACCTGCAGGAAGCACCACATCGATGTCAATCCATGGCACCTTGCGTTCTTGATATGCGCTCCGAATATCCTGAATCATCTCCAATGAATCATCCACTTTTGTCATACGGTTGGCAAGATCCGCAGCATGCATCTCATCGAACATCTTGGGGGCCTTTCCTCCCGGTCTTCCAGCACGAGCCATCCGAGTCAGACGGTGCTTAACCGGTTCAGACAGTTCGGCAAAATACCTCAACATGCTGACTGCAAGTCCGCGACACACCTCGTCTCCTTGTTTTTCGCGGGGTAGGTGGTTGACCGCAGCATACACGGGGGCGGCTGGGGACACCGTAATTCGAGGGTAACTTTGGAACCCGGCGGGCGTAAATATATGCGCCTGGATGCGGGAACTGCTCACTGTGGCATTGGCGGTAGAAACGGCACCGTAGAAGACGAGGATGGATGATAAACATGTGTCGACGACGTGATAGAGGCTGAGATGTTCGAGGGGCAGGTCTGCCAGTGTAGGGGCTGCGGGGGGAGGTGCGATGGTCGCCATAACGAGTGGTGGTGCACTTGCGACGCAAGTGCGGAATGTGAGAAGCTGTTGAGCAAGCGCTATCGCGCGCGATAAACAAATGAAATGCGCCGGGGTTTGGCGTAGAAGGAGCGATGCAGGAGCAAGGTAGTGAGTGACGGGAAACACAAGGGCGCAATATTTGGAATTAAATGAGAGAAATTTTCCTAGGCTGAGTGAAAGACAGTTGTAGATCGCATGTAGGATGTGTTATCCTGTTCTTGGTAAAGCGATTGCGACATTCGCGCTCCCCTCCATAGAAGCTGAGATACAGAAAATATCCACTCAAATCATAGATTCGGGGGGGGGCAGACACGTGCAATTTTATAAACAAGAAAGAAAAGAAAGGAAGATCCCCAAAAGGCAAGTAAAAGGAAGTTCAAGATTGAGGGGAGGCGTTTGTTTTGAGGCGGGGACAGAGAAGCGGTGGGTTGATATCGCGATAGCCCGATAGACCAAGAGCGGGTATTAGCGCCTAACACTAAGAATAGTAAAGATGAATAAAAGAATGACTTGAAGGTACTAAGCTCACCCCGGTCTCGTAGGTTGTAAGAATTACAGTCCACTACTTTGACTCGTCCTGTTCTCTTGTTTTTAATGTTTACTCTACTATACTTTGTCCGGCCAACGCTATCAACACCGTTGCTATCGTTGCGATCCCCAACAGCTGCAAGGGCCAATGTGACAGGTCATATCTGCATGATTCGCTGAATATATGGGGGTCCATCGCACCTTGTTTGCTCTATATAGTTTCAAATCGTTGTATGTTGTTGTACACAAGCTTATTGCGAAACCTATATGAACACGTTTCATTAAGAATAGAGCGATGCTGGATCTGTCTGAGTGACAAAGCCATTATGTCTTGGACGGTTTAGAAAAAGCTCGTTTCATAAATAATGTGCGTGGTCAATTCGGAAATCTCATCTTTGTTTACTCGGAAAATATATTAGCCACTATATCGATGATCGCCGGCTTTATACGTTGGTGAATTCATGCATACATAATGTAGCTAGAGCTTCTTATTGGCTTTTCACCTCCAATATGGACTTTTTATAATGTGATCGTCTGGCTATAATGGCATTTAGTGTTAAAATTTAGCATGGAAGGATGTCAATAAAGGCGAAATCAAACATTTTGGATCCATGGATGCAGCCCAATACCAGATCGTACCTCAATACCTCATCGGGACAGATTCTGGTCCAATCCAATCAGTTTAATACAGATTGGATGGTAATATCTAATACAGCCCCTGTCGTAGGCGGTGAGTGGGCGGGGAAGACGCTAAGCTCGATATGGCAACCAGCAGTATGATGATCAAGAGACCAGCTGGTTCGTTCCGACCTCCAAAATGGTGTCACAACAGCGAGCATCTTTTGTGATGCTCGATCCCACCATGGACTCATCCTCACTTCCAATTGCCATCGACCCGGTGGCTTTGGTGACCACTGAATGTATCACCGTCACTTCGTCCATGCGCAAACATGCCCGCTGGGCTCACTCCTCGGTCTCCGCCATTTTGGGCGGCAATGGAGCCTCTCGTGTTTATGAGCGGGATAACTCCGCCCCCTCAAGCCCGGGTCCACGCAGGACTGGTACACCTCGCCCAGATGAAGATCATGTCCTGGCTAATCGGTGGGGTCTGCGAGGGAAGAAGGGGAAGAGCATGCAGGACAATCCATTGATATCGGCATTTACACGACTGCGGAGTGATCTGAAAGATTGCAAGGACATTCGAACTTTTGACACCCCAGCTTTGCTTCATCCATTCCTTCAGGTCGTTCGCTCCTCTTCGACCTCCGCCGCAATTACCTCGATCGCTTTGGTCTCCATTACCAAGTTCCTCTCATACAATATTATCAACCCGAACTCTCCGCGGCTCCCATTAGCGATGCAGCTACTCTCTGCCGCCATTACACACTGCCGATTCGAAGCCAGCGATTCGTCGGCGGACGAGATAGTGCYGTTGAGGATTCTAAAGTTGATGGAGAGCATACTTTCGCGACCCGAAGGCGAACTTTTGGGCGACGAAAGCGTCTGCGAGATGATGGAAACTGGTTTGAGCATGTGCTGCCAGGGCCGTCTGTCAGAGGTACTGCGAAGATCCGCCGAAATGGCAATGGTCAAGATGTGCCAGGTGATCTTCATGCGTCTGTCGCATCTTGATCAAGAAATGCCCGCAGGACCGGATCCATTTGCAGGCGAAGATACAAAAAAAGACCCACCATCTCGTCTGAAGATGGACCCGTCGGTCAATGGAGACACCGTCACATCGCAGCATCTGTCGGCCATCAGCGCAGACACCGCGGCCGCAGAACGGCACGGTACCAGTCGAGAAGGATCACCTGAGCAGACAGGAAATGGCAGCGCAACAGCAGCAACAGCACCACCGAGCCCGCATGATGACCCTGAAACAGAGCTTCAGCCCTATTCCTTACCATCCATCAAAGAATTATTCCGTGTCTTGATCGACCTTTTGGATCCCCATAACCGCCAACATACCGACGCCATGCGAGTGATGGCACTCCGCATCATTGATGTTGCCTTGGAAGTAGCAGGTCCCTCAATTGCTCGGCATCCTAGCCTGGCTGCCCTGGCCAAGGACGACCTTTGTCGGTACCTCTTCCAGCTAGTTAGGTCAGAACACATAGCTATTCTGACTGGCTCGTTGAGGGTGGCTGGCACGTTGTTATCGACTTGTCGGCCGGTTTTGAAATTACAGCAGGAACTCTATATCTCATATTTAGTGGCCTGCTTGCATCCTCGCGTGGAAATACCGCGAGAACCTGGCATTGACCCATTGCTCTACGAAGGCATTCCCCAATCGCCTAAGTTGGTGAAACAGCCAGCTTCCCAGGCCAATAGTGGAAGATCTACGCCCGTTCCCGTTAAAGATCGACAGAAGTTGGGACTCGAAGGTGGGGTGAGAAGACCCGAAGCTCGAGAGGCAATGGTAGAGAGCATTGGCATGTTGTCACGCATACCTAGCTTTATGGTTGAGCTTTTCGTCAACTACGATTGCGATGTGGACCGAGCAGATCTGTGTGAGGATATGATTGGACTGCTCTCCCGCAATGCTTTCCCAGACTCCGCAACTTGGAGTACTACAAATGTACCCCCGTTATGTCTCGATGCTCTTCTAGGCTATGTGCAGTTCATTCATGACCGGCTGGATGATGAGCCAGTACAAGGAGACTATCCTGCTCAAGAGACCTTGAAAAAGCAACGTTACACAAAAAAGCTCATTATCAAGGGAGCACAGATGTTCAATGAGGATCCCAAGAAGGGAATTGCCTTCCTTGTAAGCCATGGTGTTATTGAGGATGCGAATAATCCTGTTCTGGTTGCTCGCTTCTTGAAGGGAACTACACGCCTGTCGAAGAAAGTCCTCGGAGAGTACATCTCCAAACGTGGCAATGAGGAGTTGCTGGGTGCATTTGTGGACCTCCTCGACTTCTCAGGACGCAATGCGGTTGAAGCCCTTCGGGAACTACTCAGTTCATTCCGCTTGCCCGGCGAATCGCCGCTTATTGAGCGAATTGTGACGACCTTTTCGGAGCATTACATTGAGAAGGTAAAGCCGGCTGGTATTGCCGACAAAGACGCACTATACATTTTGACCTACGCCATCATCATGCTGAACACCGAGCTCTACAACCGCAACGTGAAGTCACAAAACCGTATGACTTGCGCTGGCTTCGCAAGGAACTTGCGAGGCGTCAATGGTGGTGGAGACTTCGCGGAGGATTTCCTTGAGGATATCTACGAATCTATCAAGAATAACGAAATCATCCTGCCGGATGAGCACGAAAACAAGCATGCATTTGACTATGCTTGGAAGGAACTATTGCTGAAGTCTTCATCTGCCAGTGATACCATAGTTGGGGAGACCAACATGTATGATGCTGAAATGTTCGCGGCGACGTGGAAACCAGTTATCGCGACCCTTTCGTATGTCTTCATGTCTGCATCAGATGATGCAGTGTATTCTCGCGTGGTCAATGGTTTCGATCAGTGTGCACAGATCGCTGCCCGCTATGGCTTGACTGAGGCGTTCGACCGTATCGTCTTCTCACTTGCATCGATTAGCACTTTGGCTACAAGCAAACCTCCGAGTACAGCACTTAACACGGAGGTCCAGGTAGGCCAGAAGAGCGTGATGGTAAGCGAGCTAGCCGTCAAATTTGGCCGAGACTTCAGAGCACAATTAGCAACTGTGGTGCTTTTCCGAGTCCTCTCAACAAACGAGGCCACTGTCAAACAAGGCTGGGAGCACATTGTCCGCATCTTGAGTAACTTGTTCATCAACTCTCTCATCCCGCCATTTGATGCCAAACTCACGTCCGAACTTGAAATTTCTCCAATTCCGCTACAGCCTCCGTCACAGGTGGTGGATCGCGATGGACGCAACAACGACACGGGAATTTTGTCTGCATTCACATCCTACCTCTCAAGTTATGCGGCAGACGATCCTCCTGAGCCTTCGGATGAAGAACTTGACAACACACTCTGCACAGTGGATTGTGTGACTGCATGCTCAATATCAGAAATTTTAACAAATATCAAGTCAGTAAAGGTGTCTTATTGAATGACTTGTGACTATTATGCTGACTTTCTCGCAGATCTCTTCCACTGTCTTCGTTGGAGGTGCTCGTGGAGGCTTTGCTGTCTTTGCTTCCCGAGGAGAACGCACCAGCAGTCATTGTCGTAAAGCCCGAACGGCCGACACCAACATTTAGGGCTGCCAACGGGAGAGCTGATCCTAACCAGCCCAAATACGATCCTTCGATGGTATTCGTTCTGGAATTGGCAACGGTGCTCACTCTCCGTGATGAGAAGACTCTGGAGGTCCTGGGTGAAAACCTGGCAACAACCCTTCAAACACTGGTGCGCGATGCGAAGAACCTCCATCCACTAACCGTGTCGCGTGTTGTTTCTTACCTCCTAAATCTCTTGCGACTGAGCCACGTATGTACTCTCTACCCTGTTGCTTTGATGTAGGCCCTTCTGTACTAATACCACGCTAGGATCAACACTTCATGCGGGTACCTGTTGTGCTTCACGCTATTTCTGGATTCGACCAGGATATTTTGGAAACAGTGGCTGTGGCCACAGTCAAGGGTCTTGCTAGGTGCATTGCTCATACCGGCCGTCTACGAAACGAGATCACAATTTCTCCGGATTTCTGGTCGATCTTGCAAAGACTTCACCAACACGAGGCAGTCGCTTCTATTGTCTTTGAACTTCTACAAAGCATTGTTGAGTCAATGCCCGATATCATCACAGCCGACAACTATGAGTTTGTAGTCAGCCTGGCCAATGACTTCGTCAGCGCCGGGCGTGTGGGATCTATCGAAGAACGACACAGGGATGCCCAGGCTCGTCGTAATAAGGGAGTCAAACAATCTAAGTCCAGGTAAGTTTACCATGCAAGTTTCTTTAATACTGGTACTTACTCTCCTCCCATAGTGAGAACCAAGTTGTGACTCGCGGCGTTAAAGCAATTGGCCTGATCTATCATCTGACTGGACGAGTTCCGGCTCTTATCAAGCAGTCTCATCTTGAGGAAAACGAAGGTAACGACCGATCTTCTAACATGCGTGTTGCAACGATTTTCTAATATATCAATGTCTAGCCTGGGCCGCCTACTGGTCGCCTATCTTCCAGTCCTTGACCGGTCAATGCATCAACCCGTGCCGCGATATCCGACACCATGCTATTTCCACTCTGCAGCGATCTCTTCTATCTGCCGAACTGATCTCAAGTGATGACAAGGAGTGGACTAGCATCTTCGATGAAGTCCTGTTCCCGCTCGTCCTACTCCTTTTGAAGCCCGAGGTCTACCACTCCGACCCAGTTGGTATGAGCGAGACCCGATTCCAAGCCGCAACGTTGGTCTGCAAGATCTTCCTGCGCTTCCTTGACCAGCTTCCCAACCGGACTGGTATGCTCCCTCTCTGGCTCAGGATCCTGGACATCCTCGACCGCATGATGAACAGCGGTCAGGGCGATAGTCTGGTAAGTCGATTATTCCACCCGACATCTCAGACATACCAAGATCACTCCCATCTAATCTATCTTGTTTCCAACCTTGTAGGCAGAAGCAGTCCCCGAGAGCTTGAAGAATATCCTCCTAGTCATGGCTGATGGAGGCTACCTCGTGCCCCCATCTCAAGACCCAAACAAGGAGGAAATCTGGGTCGAGACTCGCACACGCCTTGGCCGCTTCCTGCCCGATCTCTTCTCGGAGATCTTCCCCGATACTGCCAACGAGCCCGAAAAGCCAGCTCCGGGTTCTACCATCCCGTCCCCAGAGCAGCCCCATGAGACAGAGAAGGCTAGTGAGGCAGAGGCGAAGAGCGAAGATACTGCGCCCCAGCAGGACAGCGAAGAAGCAAAGGAGGGTGCTAATGCCGAGAACCAAACCCCTCAAAAGGAAGAGGAAAGTACCTCCTAAGGAGCGTCGAACCATTTCCTTGGATGTACGATGTATCTTTCTTAATCTTTTGACTCCCCTGTTCTTTCTGCATTTACCTTGGAATAGCGCCGGGGTTTATGTTCTACATGTAGATATAGCTTGATTTGATGGTCGGCGCCGCGTGCGAGAAGACCACCCACGATTTCTGTTTACGTTCGTTGTACCTATGATATGCGAATGAATGTCAAGGCTGGTTCCATATCAACGTAAGGCTTACTTGGAATTCGTCAATAGGATGGACCTTTGTGGTTACAACATATCGGGTTGACAGGTTGAGACACACAGGTGTATCATTCCTTTGGGCAATCTATACACATACAGGTACAACACTAGAACGCCAGGTTGAATCAGGTATCCCAAGACAAAGATGATAAAATCGAACAGAAAATCAAATAGGACCAAAATCCCTTTGGTTAACAAAGAAAAACAAGTCATGATCTGAGATGCAGTGTGCTAGAAGCAGAGAAAATGGCGCAAGCAACACTCATACTAGAAAGCGTAAGGATAGAAAGTATACAACATACAATTCGACGGAGAGGACACAGAAGACAAAGAGATAGGCGATCGAGTCAGCAAAAAAAGAAAGCACCACAAACTGTTTACTATCTCTTGGAAAAATGACCCATATCAGCTTCTCCCTCTACTCATCGTCCATATCAAGATCAATAGCGTCGGGGTTAGCCTCGGCAGTAGCTGGCTTTTGGCCGGCAGGTGGAGGACGGTTACCGCCCTCCGGACCGCTGCTAGCAGCCACGAAGCCAACTGGGGCACGAGCTTGACGCTCCAATTCCGCCATGGCATCTGCGCGTCGTTGGTCTTCGTCGCCTTCACCTTCTTCGCCTGTCTGGAGCTGCTGTTGGCTCCTGGCAATGGCTTGCGATGCAATGAAGTTGACGTCGGTGCTTTAGATAAAGTTAGAAAATGTGCCATTAGTTTTATGGTGGTGGGTATCACATACTTGTATTGAGCCTGAACACTTCGCTTGACACGAAGCATCTCGGCGAAAGTATCGTCGTTTCCGTGGGTGACTTCGAATACCTCCCACTTCTGCCAGAAGGGAGCGTTTGTCCGGGGATCGCAGAATTGGGATCCGTGGCCATAGATCGCACGAGCACGGTCGATCTCGCCAAGTCGTCGCTCCATCTCGGCGAATTTGAGACACATTTCTTTGGCCTCCTGGTCGGGCAACGCGGCAATGGCGCGCTCGTAGATTGGTCTGGTAGATGTGAGACCGAAGTTGGAGGCCGATTTTGTGATGTAGAATTCGAACATCTCGAAGCGGTCCTCGTCGGACACTGCCCGAGTTGCACGCTCGTATATCCGCATCGCGTGCCGTGCGAGACCGCGCTCTTCTTCTAAGTTGCCGTACATCAGGTAAAGAGACTTAGCAAACTTGGGAGGACAATCCTCCAAGGCCTGCTCAAACAGGTCGCGGAGTCGCTCAATGCCAACCTGTCGGTCCACAGCCTTGGTCAAGTACAAGTTCCAGAGTTCGAATGCAACTGGATACGTGAAAAGATCCAAACCTCGCTCGTATACCTTGAAAGACTCTTCGAAGTACTTGTTTTCTTCCAAGAGATTGGCATAGTTAACGACAGTTTGGGCTGTGGCGATACGAAGCTCGAAGATCCGCTCGTACACCTTTTTAGTTTCGTCCAGAGACGAAACACTCTCAACAAGATCAACATAGAAACTCCACAGCTTCCAGCTCTTGTGGATCCTTTGCTGCGGAGACAGTGTCTCATCGAAGTAGTCAACCGTCGATTTCTTGGGTGCCTGTGTCGCCTTCGCCATAATACTGACTGCTTTGTCGAAGTTCTCGGCGCGGAGCTCCATCTCAGCCCACTCACACCAGGTCTCTGCCAGTTCAGCTACAGACTTGAATGGAACCTTGACAGCCTTGTCGAAAATGACTCTTGCAGTATCCAAGTCCCCACCGTTCTCATAAAGCTTGGCATAATTGACCCAGAACTCGGAGAACTTCCCAAGCGCTTTCTTGGGGTTAATTGCAGCAATTGCATCTGTGTAGGTGTGGACAGCTTCTTCCTTGTTCTCGCCCCAGAGTGCCACTCTCTTCTCCCATTCGATGACGTTGTGAGGGTTCTGCCGTAGAAGTACATCGTTCACCAAGAACGGTCTGCGATCCATCAGCTGCTCAAAGCGCAGCATGCGGAGGTCAAGATCAAAGTCGGCGTCCTCGTCGGATTTACCCTTGTCAGAGCGGGCGGCTGCGCCTTCCATCAAGCTTCCAATGATAGACTCCTCGAACTCGACATAAGAGTCGAAGACGAGAGTGAAATCACGAACCGTCATGACAGTAGTGATCCCTTCCTCAAAGACATCCCGTGCCTTCTCGAAGTTACCCTTAGTGATCCAGTATGTGGCTAACCCGGCCCACAGCTTGCCCCTCTGGTCAGCAAAGCGCTCGATACCACTCCGGAGAATGGCGTCAACATCAATCCCGACCTGAGGGCCGGTCTCAATCTTCTTGGCCTTGGAGACTAGGAGGTCAACCATCTCCGACCATATCTGGAATGGACCCTTGCCATGTTTGGACTTGAATCGTGGTTCGTCAAGAATATCCATGAATTTCTTCACAGCTTCTGTATATTCACCATTTTCAACGAGAAGCTCGATGTAGTCCTCGACATTCTCGGGGTGAATTTGCATATACCGAGCAAAGATCTTGATGGCGGTCTGTCCGGAAGCAGACCGAGCGAAGCCTTTGTACAGTCTCCAGATTCGGTTGTGCTGCGTGACCGGCAGGGCGCGAAGGGAACGGTCGAATGTTCGTCGAGTCTGGGTCACCATGGGCTGCTGGAGCAGGAAGGAGAGGTACATCTCCCAGATGCGCGGCATCTTGTTCAGCAGTATCAGGGCCCGTTCGAAGAGTGCGTTTACTTTCTGGTACTCGGTGCGATATACCGTGGGATTGCGGCCCTTCAAGTGCTTTGTTCGGAACTCGAGATACTGAGATGGTCAGCAAAAGTAGACACTTGGAAGGTTTTTCTTCAAAAAAGAGAATTGTCGCTTACCATCTTCCAGAGCTTGTAGGAACGCGGTAATTGCTTGCAAGCGCGCTCCATGACCTGATAAAAGCCATTATATTAGTGATGATCTTCGGCGATTGGGTTGTGGTGGGTGACGACATACAAATGCTTGCTCATAGAGGGTGCCATTTTGCTGTTTGAATTCGATATATGCAAGCCATGGCTTGACACTAGTAGCGTCGCGAAGCAGATCTTGTTCGTAGATAATGTCTTGATCAGTCTAGCGATTAAATGCAAGTAAGCTTTAAGTTTAGATGGTCCAATGGGTCAAAACTTACGATCAAGTAGAGGTCCGGCCGGGACGCAGATGGTCGATCCATCTCTGCGTGCTGCCGGTGGGATCTCGGGGGCAAAAGCGTCCCTGGCATTGCGCCACTCAGTCGAGCGAAATCCAATTACACGATCAACGTGTCAGCATAAAGGAAAATTGCATAAACAAGAGGCTGTTAGCGTGCGCGTTTAAAGCCAAACCTATTGACGGATGAGGTTCCCACCTTTGATTGTATCACGTGATTGATATGTATCAGGTGGGCGGTGGAGCTTTATCGGCGTCATACCAATGTGGCCGCGTTGCTCTAGCTGAACAACAAGCACTATATTGTGATATTTGTTCCGCTGCAATCATGTCCGGCGCTGTGGTGAGTTTATTGTGGAACTGAACTCTCGTATTGACTTCATCTAATCTCTTATCAGGGCCGAGAGGCAGTATTCCCGACTCGCCAATCATTGGGGTTGATGAAGAACAAGCTGAAGGGGGCGGAAATTGGCCATAGTTTACTAAAGAGAAAGAGTGAAGCTCTAACAAAGTAAGCTTCTCATTCCTTTCTTGCTTCTTAGAGTACATGCTAACCCTCTATCCTGTGCAACAGACGTTTCCGAGGTATGATGCGACACATTCCCGTTCCCCACCTTATCGAGGCGCTAATCATACTTCGACAGACATCACACGCCGCATCGATGAAGCCAAACAAAAGATGGGTCGGGTCATGCAGATTGCCGCCTTCTCGCTGGCGGAAGTGACCTACGCGGTAGGCGGAGATATCGGCTACCAGATCCAGGAGTCCGCCAAGCAGGCTCGTTTCCGCGTGCGAGCCAAGCAAGAGAATGTTTCTGGTGTTCTTCTACCTACATTTGAAAGCTACACGCAGGAAGGCGTCAATGACTTCGGTCTGACAGGTCTAGGGAAGGGAGGACAGCAGATTCAACGCTGTCGGGAGACATATGCACGGGCCGTGGAGACATTGGTGGAACTGGCAAGCTTACAGGTATGCGTGGTGTCTATGCAGTGGATTGGGATATCACTCACCAATTATGCCAGACTGCGTTCCTGATTTTGGATGAGGTGATCAAGGTTGTCAACCGAAGAGGTAAGTCGTTTTCTCGTGGACCGTGACGGGTTATGGCTGGTAACTAACTGGCGTGGTACAGTAAATGCGATGTAAGACTGGAACTCCTGAATTGGGTCCTTGTTCGGGATACTAATCTTCTTCAACAGTGAGCATGTTATCATTCCTCGGACCGAGAACACAATCAAATGTTTGTACCGTCTACTTCAAGTGTCTTTTGTATAGGCTAATCATTCCGAAGACATCAACTCCGAACTCGACGAGCTCGACCGAGAGGAATTCTACCGCCTGAAGAAGGTTTCAGGCAAGAAGCAGAGGGACGTTGCTGCCGCAGATGCTGAGATCCTCGCGGCCCGGCAAAAGGCAGCAGAAGAGCAAGCAGCAAACCCCAAGGCACCTGCTGCTACTGCTGTTCCGGTTCAAGAGGAAGAGACGGTAGATGTTCTGGGCGAGCAGGAAGACAACGATGTGATATTCTAGACTGCTATTCTGTTTCGTATTGATACTCTTTTCTTGTTGACATCCTTTTCGACCGTGACATGTACCACTTTGTATGCTCATACTCGTTTTAGCCCTGCGGCTTGTTTTCATCTACTTTGGGGAATTTGAACTTCATGTGATACGCAATCTTGACGCACTGCGACAGCAAGAGGACAGTGATAAAGCTCTCCGTATTTCTAATACACATGTACTCGAGACAAGACCTTCCAAACGCCAGAAAGAACGAGACCGGGATATTTTGTAGGATGCAACAAACCACTCACGACTACTGCCGCTGGTAGGTAACGCGAATCGCCTTGCCCTGGTCGCCCATGGGCATGCCCGATGTAGCCTCCTTCGCGCTGATTGCGCCAGCCTCGGCCTCGTATTCGACGAATGCGATTCCCTTGCGACCGGGTACCAGTCTGACTTCCTGGAATCCTTCGAACCGGCCAAAGATAGCAGAGAGACCTTCTTGGGTTGCGTCGTCCGGCAGTTCCCGCAAGAACAGAATCTTGTTGGGTGGTAGGTACTCGTCCGGAACGACGGCGGTCGTGGCAGCAGTGGTGGGCTTGAGACCGGCACCTTTGGTGGTCTTGGCTGGGCGTGCAGGTTCGGCGGCGGCAGCAGGACGCTTGAGCTTCTTCTGCGCTTCGAGGGCCTCGTGGGCTTGTTTGCGCTCTGTAGGACAATCATCATTAGCATGATTTGAGTCTTTGCATGTATTGCACCAAGGTCTGTCCAATGTACCTTTCTCAGCTAACCGTCTCCGCTTGTGAGCCTCTAGCTCGTCGCTGCCTCGCTCCCGCTGGACTGTCGCATCGCTGGGTGTCTTCGCGTAATCCAGAACCATAGGCTTCTCGAACAGATCGAAGCCATTGATGTCCTCAATGGCGCGGGTAGCGGATTCGACTTTGTCAAAGACAACGAAGGCCTGACCTTTAGCTTTGAGGTTGGTCTTTGCAACGATCTCTAGAATGGTACCATATTCGGAGAAAATCTCATCCAGGGCATGCTTCAACTGGTCAACCTTGATTCGCTCGTCTAGATTCTTAACCTAATCAGTGCAAAGGAAACCCGGTCAGTATGGTAATGCGGGAGCGGAGTGGTGATATGATAGAGGGGGAGGGACAGTCGCACATATACTCTGTGAAGACTCGTTAGCATGAGGATCGATTATGCAGATACAGTACTCACGTCGCATTTGGAGGAATGCCAGCTGCTGAGACGGCTGCCATGTTTGCGACTGTTGGAAGCTCTAGAAACCAACGAGGTCAAGCTTCCGGTTGAATTGAGGCGGGAAATGGAAACTGGAAGAGTTGTTAGACATATAATGTACAATTGTGGGCCAAGTAGATATCAACTAGCATCATTGGTCTAGTGGTAGAATTCGTCGTTGCCATCGACGAGGCCCGTGTTCGATTCACGGATGATGCACATATTTCTTTTTTATGGCCATGTTCTATGGCTTCTCCTTTTTTTTAAATTTTTTTTTTTTTTTACCAATGGCTATATCTCAGTACTATAATCAAGTAACCCTACAGCATAACTAATTTATTCCACACTGTTCAGGTTTGAAATTTATCCATCGCTACCTTGGTATATGTACGTTTAATTAGGTCGTCCCTTTTTGGTATAGGTGAATCCCAAATTTAAGCACTGCAGAATATTAGTCTTCGAAGGGTTACATTTCTAAACACTATGAAACAGATCATCTTCACGTTCCGCCGATCTCCGTCGCCCATATAGTAGATACGTAATTGGCATGTAACATACGGAGTACTATTAGTATACTCAAAGGGGGTTATGGGTAGATCAGGGAGATCAAGCTCCATCTTTAAACCTTTGAAAGCGACCTCGGGAGAGATAAAGAGATTGACGCCCGCCGATTCACCCGTGGTCTTTGGAGTCTTGGCGGGTGCCTTTGACCCACCCTGAGATTTGAGTCCGGCCCCATGGTAATAAGCCTTAAAGGGGTTGGATATCAATCCCTCAATCCTGCAATCCCCTATAAGACCCGAACTATGCATTCCTTAACAAACTAGCTGGCCACCTGGGCACAAACAATATGCATCTCGCATACCTGCTATCTCTCGCCCTCGCGAGTATTAGCATAGCCAAAACCCCAGGCTGCGGTCGAGACATACCTTCCAAGTACCCCAAAGCAGGATCGAGCGAGTCCCTCAGCCTCCCAGACTCAGACCGAGAGTACAGATTGTTCATCCCTGCCAACTATGACAAGAACACGCCAACACCGATATACTTCTCCTTCCACGGGGCGTCGCGCGACATGGTAGAGGAAGAAGATCTGTCACAATTTTCAAACCCGGAATTCAACCCCAATGGGATCGCCATCTACCCAAACAGCAAGAATGGGTATTGGCTCTCCAGCTCGAGTGCCGACACGTCGCGCCCCAACGATCTAGACTTCATCAGCGATCTGCTCACGCACATGGAAGATACCCTCTGTATCGACACGAGCAGAGTATACTCGGCGGGCAAGTCGAATGGCGGTGGATTCACCAGCGTCATTGCCTGTAATGCCACGGTTGGAAGCCGGTTTGCGGCTTTTGCGGCTGTCAGCGGTGCCTGGTATGATACAGCCGACATGAAGGGTGTGGGGCCCTGTGCTCCCGCCAAGCGGGATCAGGGATATCCTTTCCTGGAGTTCCATGGTACGGTCGATACAACCGCGCCTATCGATGGCGATGACTACGCTAAGCTGCCTGTCATTGATGTCCTGCAGGCCTGGGCGGCGCAAAATGGATGTGGGGACAATGCGCAGCCGACCAGCAATGAGACTGTCTTTGACGACCCGCTTGTGAAACATGCTTCCTGGGACTGTAACGGGCTGAAAGGCATTGTTCAGCATTACCGCGAGAGTGAAAATGGCCATTGCTGGCCAAGTACTGTTGGAAATGATGACTTTGACCGAAGTTCTGACCAGTGCCCGTTGGGCAAGTCTGAATTCAATGCGACTCAATACATATTCAACTTCTTCGCGGAGGATCACTCGAGCGAGACTATCACGACAAGTACTGGCACAAGTACTGGCACAAGTACTGGCACAACACCCACAAGTACCCATCACAACCAAAGCCCAAAGATGTCACACCCCATGTCCATACATGCTTTGTATCTTATATTTTCAGCTGTTGTTATTAGTTCGATGCATATTTAAACTCTATGGGATTTCTGTGGAGATGCTATCTAGCCTTCCAGAGAAAGAGTGACCTTCAAATTATCCACCTGGGGCTTCAGCTGTTTAGGCGAAGCAGACCAGTCTTCGTACTTGGCAATATCAGAGTCCGTCACAGCAAACAGGTATTCTGCAGCGCTTGATCGGACCTAAAAACTGTCAGTGCCGCAGATCTACGGGTTTGGCGTCTAACATACCCTTGGGAAAGGATGCAAAAGCAAACCGGTCATCTTCTTCAAAACGCCTGCCCGTAACGAGTCAACCCTCGATAATGCAGCATAGACCTTGACTGCCGCTTCCAACCGAGCTATATTGGCGGACCTGAAATGTGCTTTCTGGACTAGCGTGAACAATTTTCGGAAACTAGAGAGAAAAAATTGTCAGATGATGTAGATATATGAGCAGTAGACGACAAATCCACAAACCTTGGGTCTGAGGCTTCCGGGATAACAGGAACGTAGCTGTCAATTAAGAACGCAACAAATTCGACTGCAGGAATGGCAAAACGGTCATCTTGAAGGTTGTCACCTAGCACTGTGGAAAGATCCTGCAAGAAGACCACCAATATCTCCTGGCGTCGGGCCTGAGCTTGGGAATTGAGGAATTGTGTCAGAGCTGAGCGAGATGCTCGGACGAGCCCTTCTGCTCCTGAGATAGCAGAGGTAGCAAGTCCTTGTAACAAGGGAAGACGAAGCCAGTCAATCGCCTGCAGAGTAAGTAGCTGAGCAAAGTACTCTTGTGAAGAAACGTGACTGAAGTGTTCAAATTTCCTGTTTTTGTTAGCATCTGATATAAATCGGTTGCTATAGTGGTAATTCATTACTTTTCAATTGGAGGTAGATCTCCTGCTGATTCCCAAAACACTTGTAGAGAAAGCCATGCCTGCAGTCTAACTTTGTCGAGCTTTTCGCATGCAAGACGGCAAAGACACCCGACCAAATTTTGAATAAGCGGCGAGCGTGATGAAGAGTCCAATTGTCTTTGAAGCAGGATGGGGACTGCTTGGATTGCCTCGACTCGAATAAGAGAACCAACATCACCTCGTCTGTCAGTCGTGTAATCATTCAAAAATTCGACGAAGTTGCTCGCGATTATATCTGTGGTAGCTAGTATTTTGTTAGCCCATGCTTGTACCCGCTAGCAAATAAAATGTATTCAACATACCCATATAGGGCAAGATACTGGTGGCCAAGCACTTCACAGCAGCAACTCGTTTCTCGATGAGCTCTTCCTTCCCGGTGTAACGAAGAATCTCGGTGACGATGTCTTCTTGGACAACACTTTGTGCTCCGAGTTGCTTGAACACTGTACCGAGAGCTAGAATTTGACCGCGACCTGTCGGCAATCTCCATGAAGTACGGAGATGAGAGAACCAAGTACGCACAGTTTCTTCCTGCTTTGATGGCGATAGGAGAGGAAACAGCTGCGCTAAGGCAGTTGAAGATGTCTCAATCGAGATATCATCATTTCGAGAAACACAGAGGGACAGAATTTGGAGTGTTCGGTTCAGAAGTGGTTCTAAAGGTTGAGCCAGACCTGCTGTGATGGTAGACCGAGAAAGCGAGGAGATCAAGCAAGATGATGCCTCTGCCGTCAACTCGGGGCGTGAAGTCTGGAAGGTCAAGTCATCATCGGTAGGGCTTGATGCAGAACCAAAGATATCCCATATATTGGCCACTTGAGAGGAGACAGCCCTGGCATCCGGGGTATCTCTCTTCTCCGCCGATGCTTCCCATTCAGAAGTAAAAGCATCGACCGTGGCAGCAATAGACAACAAACAGCCATGTCGTGATTCCACATCATTCCGAGAGATGCTGGAGAACATTTGCAACAATTTATCCAAGACCAGATTCAAGGTTTTGAATAGCTCTTGCGTACTCAAAATTCCAATAGACTTAGCCGCATGTCTCCTGGACTCGGCATCTGGAGAACCAATGCCTCTCCAATCCATCAAAGCGTCCAGAAGTGGACTCCAATAAACCTGATCCAGAGAGGCTGTTGCTTTAGCAACGTCAATTAGTGCACGAGAACGTCGTGCAACGGCGTGATAATCCACAACCTGAACGAGGGGGATGCCCTGCGCGATGGTATTGGGATGACGACCAATCAACTCCTGCAGCGCAGCAGACGACCCGCGTCGGATGTTCCCAGATGGATCGATACAGGCAGCACAGATAAGTTCCACGGCCAGCTTTTGTAGAACATCGACCTCTTTCTGGCCAGATTGCGAAGCCACTACCTGGGGCTGCAGCGCCAGGAGTTCTCGTGTTGTGTACTTTCGAGACATGGCCCAAATACCGAAGCATGCCGCATCTCGAACACCAGTTCCCACGGAGCCACCAGTAGAAGACCTTTGCTCAAAGCCCAAACCAGACACAAGTGATTGAAGAATCTCAGGGAGTTGGTGAATAGGAGGTGCGCGGCGGAAAAGTAAATGTGACAGTGTCAGGATTAATCCTTGCCATCGCTGGGCATCGACTGCACTGAGATTACGTTTAAGGGCGTGTGTGCCAATCTTCCGCGCTTCAGACGGCGTGACGAGGGAGCCATCCTTTTTTTCGAAAAGGATATTCTCTCCCAGCGAGCCAATGACCGCTTCGATGACCTCGGTCCCCATTTCTGGGTCTAATTTCAATGTGATAATGCTGAGTGCTTTACTCGCGGCAAATCGCACGGGTGTATCTTTGTCGGCCAAGGAGACCAAGAAATGATCGATTGCATCTTCCAATATGGCCGATAGCTGATCATCATTGATGCGAGTGTTACCTCTCTCATTCAAAGACAAGGCCATATTTGTGATGTTGCGAAGGATTTTGACGACAATCTTTCTAGCCAATGCCGAAGACTGAATTGTTGCAGATACTGAAGACTTCCCTTGGAACACACTGAGAATCTGCTGGAAGACATAATTGATCAAGGGAGAAAAGTCCTCTACCTGGCCTGATCCACCCAAGCGAGCAATGAATGTGAGGACCCCAATACAAGCATAGACAGAGGGCGATTCGACGTTGTCCACCGGCTGGATTAGAGTAAACGCCCACTTTGTCAGACCTGTAAGGATACCGAGGGCTTGCATATCTCCACGCAAAGCCAATCGTGCCAAAAGCGCCGTCGCTGCCTCGCGTTCTTTGCCCGACGCACCAATATAGTGCAACGACAAGGAAAGAAGCGACTTGGCAACCATAGGAGTCTCAGATGGTAACCAAGCCAATTGCTGCAGATTGTCGTAGGGAACGGGAATGTCGTCTGATGATAAAGAAGACAAGTCGAAAGGGGCAAGCAGAAGATGTGAAAGCCAGACCAGCATCACATAGCGTTCTTCCCAGATGAGTTGCTGACTTTCAGATTCGATCAGTTCTTCAGTATTAGGCGGCCGAACCGCATCCCATTCGATCAAGGCCCGAATCATTGAATCAAGATATTTCGGCTCATTGTTTAGGAACCTGCTAATCACCTTGACGCCACGGACTTTGCAGAAAGTGTAAAGTAACCTGCAGATGGCTCTTGGGAGGAAATACTGATTCCCTGCCTGAGATGACTTCGCCGAACCGGAGCCATACTGGGTGCGGTGCTTGATCAGATATGCTAGAAAAGCGTCCACTAAAGGAGGCAGCAACTTCTGCAAATGCGGATCTAAGAGTTGAGGCCACTCTTGAAAGGGTTCAAGCTATGGGTACCATCAGTAAATAAGAACAGAAAGATAATCAAGAGAGATCCTATGCGGTGCGGTCTTACAAGGCTGACAAGCTTCTCTGTCTTTGTGGCCGGCGCCCATTTACGTGGGGTGCGGAGGGGAATCCCAGTTTGGGATCTCCACAACAGCGAGGGCAGCTTTGCCGAAAACTCGGACACCAAATCCCCAGAGGCCCGTTGAAGTTTCACGTCTCGATCCTCAGCGGCATCCATGGTGGAATGCTGGGTGATGCAGTCTTGAAGATTGCAGTGTTGGGAATAGCGTCAACAGCGGGCCTGGTCATGTGACGCCAAAGTATATAAAAGATTTACTAATTCGTTCACTATACAAATGCTTAGGCAGACAAGAGAGAAAAGGTATTCTGTATTTGTCGTGCATGATATGATAAATTTTATGGACTTTGAAGCTATCCCGCCCGTCGCTCAACCTTGAGAGCATTATCACATCCGCTCTACCGCTTCTCGGGATGCCTTCGCCCAGTCCACCATTTTCCAGAAATAAAAGCCCTCAATCAAAACAATGATTGACTGGCCGATAAGGATTCCACACCATAGCCCTAAAACGCTCCAGCCCAAGCCAAATGCAAAAGCAATGCCCAACGGCAATCCTACGAGGTAGTAGATCGAGAGCTGAACATAGCTACCCAGATCCGGTCGTCCCACAGCCCGCAGCAAGCTATTGAGGGAAGTGGCCACGGCGTCGGGAATTTGGAGGACGGCACCCAATGGAAGCAAGAAGAAGATGTAGTGCCAGACCTCGCTGATATCACTGAATAATCCCGGAATGACTCCCCGGAGAGCAAGAATCACAAGCATATTTGTTATACCAGCGCCGAAGCTAGCAAAAATCATAACCTTGGCTGATGTTGCCGCACGCTGGAGGAAGCCCGATCCGATCAGATAGGCCATGTGTGTGCCACCAGCAACAGCGACGGAAAATGAAATTTGGAATGCGAAGTCTGAAAGCGTCGAGATAGCAGCCTGGGCTGCCAGCTCAGTCGCACCTAGACGGGAGGAAATGAGGGTCATGAATTCCCATGCGAGGACCTCAGCTTCGATCATTAGCCAACTTGGGATGGCAAGCTGCAACATTGGACCCCAGCCGCGCCACATCTCGGCAGAAATGGGGTGCCAGCATTCAGAGCCCTTGATGAAGATGACGTAGAATGCCAGAAAGATGGGCAGAAGACTGTTTGCGACCGCGACCGCGATAGGGGCACCGATGAAGCCCCATTGCAGTCTCTGGAAAATAAGGGATATCAGTGAATGACTCGGGGGAATTCTAAGGTTGAATAACGTACCCAAACAAATAACCATCCCATGAAAATATTCAATGTGGAACATATCAACAGGACTACCAGACTAGCACTGAACAATCCCTGTGCCTGGAAAAATCGCTTTCCGGACTCAAAGCAAGCATAGCCGGGGGCGCCCGCGATCGCAATTTTCAGATATAGCCCTGCGAGAAGAGCCGTCTCCTGGGTTTCAGAAGGTAGGATGAGGAGAAAGATTCGATCCGCATTCCACCATATAGCTCCAATTGGAATTGTGAGGACAAGCATGAAAAGCGTCAGTCGCTGAACGTGAAGCCCGACCAAGGTCAAATTCCCTGAGCCATATGCTTGAGGACATAAAGTATCCAGGCATGTTGCTAGCCCTTGGAAGACAAAATATCCAGTGATTTGGGCAGTCATGTTGGCCAAGCTCACGGCCCCGATTTCTCGTTTCCCCAGATGGCCCACCATAAAGATGCTAGAACCGGTTAATGCATGTTGAAGCAGGAGCGATATCATGAGAGGGGCCGAGTATCGCGAGATAATTGCTAATTCTTGTCGCCATCCTGACTTCTTGGAATTGTTTGCTGCTTCCGTGTCGATGTCGCGCAGCAAAGGGGATGACTCTGTGGCCTGATGGTCGTCGGTGATCATTGTTGGGGGGGTTTTTTTTCTAAGGCCGCCAGGAGCTCTCCGGATTCCCAACGACACACTCTATTATTCTTTAGATCGAGTTCATCGAAATACAATGAAAAGGATGGCTCGAATATCATTGAAGAACAGAGTGGGAAAACAAATATTCAACAACAAAAGTGGAGATTTGACGAATCAATCCTTACATTCGTCGCAGCAACTCCGTTATTGGCAATTGTTGCTTCAGGCATGAAATGAGCTCCACTAGCATGGCATGAGCATTCGTACTCGGCGCAATCCTGTTATCTACAGTATTGTACATTGTGTATGCTGTATAGGGGAATAAAGCTGAATCACATCATTCACTAAACTAATTGTACATAGAAGTTCACACGCTAAGTTGCCAATGAGGGTTCTTAAATTCCCCCAGAGTGATTGCACGAATCTTATATATATATATATATATATATATGTCAGTGTAACATGGAAATTAACGATCAGGATCCGGGGAACCCATGGCAGGATTATCAATGAGCGACGCCACAAACCTGTGTCCGTAGGCCTTTGCGAGTTTGGCTACGGCCCTTTTGATGTGCATGACGAGGATCGCAATAGCCAGGGTGTTCCAGACATCTTGATCAAAATCGGAAAGGTCGAAATGACCAAGGAACTTGATTCCTTGTGTTAGGGTTTGCGGATGGGGGTTGGTGTCCAGACATATTACAGAAAGAACAGGTCCACAGAGGACAAATCCAATCAATGCCGGCCAGGCTTTTTCGCCGTCATGAGGTGCAGCGAGTTGGCCCTGCCAGGTATCCAATAGGCGCTCCAATGCTTTGGCAACTTTGTTAAACGCTTCTTTTGGCTCTTCATCCTGGTTTTTGCAATAGATGACGTGCACAGGAGGTGTGTCCGGCTGGACTCTGACACCGGCATCGGTCAATGCCCAGCGAAGGTATTTCTCTATTGATTTCTTGATGTAGATTCCAGGACAGATGTCAAGGATATTGCAGTAGTCCCTCACATTACCACATATCTTTAAAAGCTCTTGAAATGCACGGATCGCGTAAAATTCGGAACCCTTATCGTTCTCAAGGACGAAGTTAGATTCCTTACGCTGAGTCTCATCATCTTTCCCAGAAAAGAACAGCGACTCTGGAAGGGTAGAGAAATCTTTCTCCCAGTGTCTGTGGATGGTTGGCAAGCAGCCACGAGTAAGAAGTTGATGGGCAGTCTGCTGTACGTCTGGTGACAGGTCATGGCCTTGCGGGAGTTCCACTGCATCAAGTAGGCGCTTAGCCCTTTCTCGAGTCAGTTTATTATTGAGCAGCTCGTCACGCTCTCCTGTTGGAATGAAGTATTCTTCGTCGCTCTCGTAGTCGAGGTCACTTGGTTCAGACATTGACCTATCCGAATCCCACGCCTTCTTCTTCTTCTTTCTGGTTCTTTTGCTTTTGGGCTTAGGTGAGCGGCCATTCTTGACCGAGGGATGCAAAGCAGCCCTCTTTACCCGCTCCACGCATGGCGAGGAAGGAGCATCGCTGGTGTCGCTGTCATCACTATCACTCGCACTGGAAATCTTATATTCAGGCGAGGTGGGTGGGTCGGAGTCCCATTCGTCCACACTAACGTTGGTGTCCTCGGACCGCTTGCGTTGTGTCGCAGAGCCCTCTGGCTCGAGTTTAGCTCGCTTAGTCGGGTGCTGAGGCCCCGTGCCATAAGGGAAGTAGGCTCGCTTTTGGGCTGAGATCACCTGGTATGTAAGTCAGTAAAATTTGAATGGGTAGAGGACTGGTAAGTGAGAGATAACTGAGGCTAAAGTGATATTTCAAATTGCGATAAAGACAAAACTTACAACTTGACCATTGAACTGAACAACTGTGTCAGGAACGGTGTTTAGCGATGGGGAGCTTGTCGACTTTGGGGCTGAGGTCACCTGGTATTTAAGTCAGTAAGATGTAAGTGAGTAAAGGACTGGTGAGTGGTAACTGAGGTCAACGTGATATGTACGATCAAGACAAACTTACAACCTGGCCCTGTTCATTGAACTGAACAACCGTGTCAGGCATGGTATTCAGCGATGGGGAGTGTGCCGGCTCCTCGGTGTAGTCGAGAGAAGGAGCTGTAACCGCCGGTTGTGGCAGGACCGGGGTAACAGGAGAGGGAGAAGGACGTGGGTTGATGATAGTGTCGGGTTGGTATGGGGGGTGTGGTGAGTTGCGCGAAATGCTGAATGCACTTGGTCGTTAGGAACCTCGTCCTCGCACATGAAGAGTCGAATCTCGGGGATCGTTGTCCCAAGTCTCGTTGAACCAGGCTGGAGAGGACCCCAGTTCCGAGTTGTCAGAGAAGTTGATGTGAAAGTCGATATTATCGACTCTGGGTCGCACCTTGTTGATGGGAGACCCATAAACGGGAGGAGACACGTTCTCGAGCCATCTCTTGATGGGATTTGAGCTCGAGGGCGGTTGGCTCACCTTTGGGGTGGAGTGAGGGGTGTGTTCTTTGTTGCCTGGGGTGAGGATTCTTTGTTTCCAGGAGACAGGTTCTCTTTGTTTCAAAGGCACGGGCTCGGTATGGCCACTGAAGGTCCGAAAGTCCCGAC
Organism: Penicillium sp. CF05; assembly: GCA_002916455.1. Lineage (NCBI taxonomy): Eukaryota > Fungi > Ascomycota > Eurotiomycetes > Eurotiales > Aspergillaceae > Penicillium > Penicillium sp. CF05. The sequence continues at coordinate 50,959 of PKQL01000129.1, forward strand.
GAAGCAGGCCTTTAGCTTTTGGCAGCATCTTTGGAATAGACCTCGGTAGCTTGATCTATTTCTGGAACAAAGAAAAGAGGCTGGATGAACAGTGTCAAGATGTGGTAAATTGAAAGAGGATAGAAGAAGAGATGACGAAGAGGACAAAGGTAAACAAAAGAAAGGTGTACGCGCTTTTGCAAGAGAGGAAGGTGCAAAATAGGAAGGCACACGAGTTTGGCTTCCTATTTGGGAAGGAAGGAGGTACCTAGGGCAACCCTCGGTCCGAAAGAGGAAAGGACACTCGCATCCCGGATATGATATACACGTGTGCATCTATAGCTGCCCAAGTACATATAAATCCACGACCCAGCTACAATATACATGTAGACAGATGAGATAGATTAGTTCGTATTGTATCTCCTTCTCTCCATACCACGAACCGCTAGGACATAATACCGGACATAACGCGCAAGAGTCCCTGAAGGAACCTACGCTATCTTCATAGATCTTCAAACTTCGTCATTTCTCATCACACACTCTCGAAACCACGCCACGCAATTCCCATATGGGAACCCGTCCCTTCTCCATTTTTTGGGACATCAAATGCCCGACATAGAATAGAGTCATAAACCCGACCAGTCGGAAGGAAAACTTAGACAGAAAGAACTTGAAAGGGAAAAAATAGAGCAAGCAATTTAGATAAGCACACAAAGAAATCGAGAAAGCAAAAGCAACCTGGAGGTTTCATTAACCATGATATCCGGCGGTCGAAGCATGCCATGAGATCCGGTCCACACCGGCACTTAAAACGAAACTGCGATTGGGTATGTTGAAGCAATTTGAAGATCAAGAAGTGCTGGAAAGGCGGGAGACCCGCGGTGCCCTGAAGAAACCGGGCGTGTCGGCATTGAACCGCCTATGAACCGAATTGACACCCTCGTTAACAACTCGTGACAGGTGTCCAAGCAAGCAATAATTATCCCGATCACACATCGGTGAAATCAAGCAAAGTCAGCAGTATAAGAGAATCCTCGGAATTCTTCCTGCATGGCTTGCGAAAGCACTAAATAAAAAGGATAGGTTAGTTACAGTTCATCTTCCAGCAAGCACAAAAAAGCCAAAAGAATATCTTACCAGATTGCACAGGCGTTAGGACTGGAGTCACACTGGTGAATTCCTGGTCGAAGTTGCTGGTGTCGGTAGGGCTGCTGATTGTGGGGATGAATGGTGGGGGAACCCGCTTGTGGTAGATGTCATCCCAGTTGATGTTGCGGAAGAACGCATGAGACATCACTTCTTGAGCATCGGTGGGACCGGAGCCCAGACGCAACTCGGGCTCACGAGTCAACAGCTTCTGGAGAATCGACACGGAGTCGCGAGGCATATGGATGGGGTAGAGAGGCTCGTCAGCAAGAATGGCATCGTAGATTTCATCCTCATCTTCACCACGGAATGGAGACTGTTGCAAAAGCATCTGATAGATGAGAACACCGAACGCCCACCAATCCACAGCCCGTCCATACTTCTTATCCAGCAAAATCTATAACAAAAGTTAGCCCATCGATACTTCATTAAGACATGACCAAACTTGATTCCACTTACTTCTGGGCCCATGAATTCAGGTGTACCGCAGAACGTGCTAGTTGTACCACCATACCACATGTTCTCCTTGCAAAGACCATAATCAGCAATTTTGATGTGACCATCCAGGGTCAGCAGAATGTTATCGAGCTTCAAGTCACGGTAAATGACACCGTTCTCGTGGAAGTACTTGAGTGCCAAGCAGACCTCGGCGGCATAGAACCTAAGAAATGTGAGCATTTTAACCCCCCAAAACAGGGCAAAGACCAAGCATGGGACTTACTGTGCCCTCTTGAGGCCGAATTGGCCACGCTGAATGTGCAGCATGAGATCACCACCACTGATATACTCCATGACGAAATAGACACGAGTTTCAGTTTGGAAACAAGCATGTAAGTTGAGAAGGAATGGGTGACGTTCCTTGTTTGCGATCAGGAAAACACGCTTCTCGGACTTGGTGCTCTCCACTTCATCGTTCTCGATAATGAATTCCTTCTTCAACACCTTGATGGCATACAACTTGCGGGAGCTCTTTGTTTCAGCTAGCATGACTTTTCCGAAATTACCTTTTCCGAGAACAGCAAGGAAATTGAAGTGGTCCAAACCAATGCGAGTCTTTGCCTGCACAGCAGCATCGTCCTTGATAGGGGGTGCAACTTGTTGTTGTAGGGGCATCTGTTGCTGCATAGCCTGCGGAGGCGGTGCCATTGGATAAGGCGAAGGCTGTACCTTCTGCATAGCCTGGGGTGGTGGCTGTTGTGGGAAATTGGCATAGGCGGATGGGTCATAATGGGCGTGTTGAGGCTGCGGGGCTGCCTGGGGTGGCAGCATAGGACGGCCCACTTCGGCTAAGATTTGATTAGTATCGACAGTTTTCAACGCACGACCAGAAATTGCATACTCGGGGCTTGCTGGGGGCTACGTAGCCCAGTAGCTGCGGCGGCGGCGGCAGCGGCGGCGGCAGGTCCAGTGGGCGACTTCGGTGGTATCTGTTGGCGCTGTGCAGCCTGTGCAGCAGCAGTTGGTGACTGTGGGGTCATGAAGGAGTTAGTGGCAGCGCTTACCGCTTCTGCGGAGGGTTGTCTAGGAATGGCCCCGTAGGGTCCTTCCATCGGCTTCTGGGGGTAGGAGAGGGCAGCGTTGTCTTGAGCGGGCTGCGGCGGACCGCCTGCTCGAAGGGTACGGTTGCTGAGGCCAGAACTAACAGAGGCAGATTTGTTGTGATGCTTGGTACGAATCAATGTCTCGAGAATTTGGTTGGCGGCTTCCATCGTCATTCCACAGAAATCGGGCACAAGGTGAGTGCAGTGAGCGTGACACGTGAGACTACATTCTATAGAAAAGGTCAGTATGGACTAGAAAGAAGCTGCGATGTCAGTATTATTGCCTACCAGAGCAGCGCTTGGCATTTTTGCGTCCAAACGGAAGCAGATAACCGCAGTGGCAGCACCAGTTCGCGGAGATGTTGGAAAATCCCTCGAATCGGTGAGGAATGCGGTGGTTGATTTTCTCCTCGTCCGGATCGGTCTCATAGTTGGCTTTGCTGATACACTTGGTGACAACCTTGGGGTAACACTTGCGGTGGCAGGTGTACTTGCAATCCGCACATTGCATTCCGGCAGCATACTTGAGGAATTCTCCACACAGTGCACAGCGCATAATGTTGTAAAACTGCTGGGTGACGAACTTGTGGCCCTGCTTCTCGTGAACCTCCTCCTTCTTTTGGCGCACGGCACCTTGACGGTTGAGGCCAATGTCAAAGGGACGGCGATCCTTCAATTGTTTGGCTATATCCGGTTAGTACAATGGGGCTGCTTCTTCTTGGGGTTAAGGCAAGTTAGTCTTACCGAAGCTCATTTGAAGCTGAACTCGGCCAACCGGTTCCAGGGCAAACCATGAATCGATCGTCACAGTCGGGGGAGCATTTGTACTCTCGCCACCGTGGTGCGCATGTGCACCATGCCCCGAGGTGCCCGGGCGTCCTCCGGAGCCAGGACCATGTGAAGAGCCCATAGGAGAACCGCCGTGGTCATGTCGAGGGGATCCGCCCTCGCCCATCTTATCTGCGGATACCCAGCCAGATGCGTTGAGTTCCGTCTCAATTTTCTTCCGACGCATCTCCTCTGCGATGTCAGAAATGCGCACCCAGAGCATACCGATTGGTACTGGGCGATCTCCAGACTTGTCATAAACGGTCAATTCGATCTCGTTTGCTTTATCGATATCCATGGAAAAGCTTTCGTCCAACCATTTATCGTTTCGGGTGGCCTTGGTTCTCGCTTTGATCGTGTCCTCAACCTTGACGACAATGTATGTCTCTGGTCCTCGAGAAAATCGCGAACTAGCCGCATGGTCCACGTCCTTGACCGCATGGATGCGCATTGTCAGAAGACCCGTCAGCGGTTTGCGCATGTTCGGACTACTAAGACTCTCATCTGCACACCAGTTAGTGACTATGTCGTATTATGTCCGCAGCAAAATTGCTATATTTTTCATACCGTCTGGCGCATCGGCGGATTCAATATCAACATGAAGATCCTCGTATCGCTTCAGCGCCTGCTTCAGAAGCTGAATCTTTTGGTTGCTCTCAATACGACGGCCCTCCGCGTCCGCTCGGCTCTTCCGGTCGCCCTCATCCTGGTACAAGCGGACCATCTTTTCGATACCGGCTTTATATTGCATTTCGACGCTCAGCTTGAACTCCAATTGAGACAGCATGAGTTGGATCTTCGGCCCGAGGTACGGAGTGTCATACTTGATCAGATCTGAGACATGGCCATTCATGTTAGCATTCCAAGCGGTTCAAGCTCGGCGCAGCATTTTTTATGGGGTTTGGCAGGAGCGGTATGCAAGAACGTACCCAGCTTCGTGTAATTGGGCCTCGGCTTCGGGATCGGAGCATAAGGTCGGGGGTCGGAGAATGGGGCACCGGAAGGCATCGAGCCGGTGCCACCCTGAGGGTAGTGGCCATCAC
>PKQL01000130.1:0-55325 GCA_002916455.1 Penicillium sp. CF05
GATCAGATAATGGGTTTGTCAGATAGACGGTCGCATATAATTCAGAAAACAATCAGGTCGGAATGATGTGTTCCTGGAATAAAAGGGAACATGGAGTTGTTAGGCAGAGAAGTAAGAAGACGTCAGGGTACGAGTACGGGGAAGTGGACAGCGTCGGGGCGAAGTCTCCGCCTGGACTCTCCCATCGAAAAAAATACAGCTGCCTCACAACGTCACTCATCACCACAGCCATGAAAAGAGTTGCTCTAACAGCCAATAAAGGCTCCCGGCCACAGGGCCCGATCTGTCAATTATGTCAATTCTCGACTTCAGCACCCCGTCGTGGCCTCCCTATCGCGCGTCTACCCTCCGCGCGCGCAAGTCGAGCTACCGCCTCCAATCTCCGTTTACAGCCCTCGAAACGAACCGATAGATCGGTATTGGGTTCTCCTCTACTTATTTCCCACCGATATGCTTCCGCTGCAACAACCAAGACAAGCCCAGAGGCTGTAATCAAAGAGATTGCGCGGGATGCATCTGCCGTGCACCAATCAAACGCTGCAGCCTCCAGCGAGGTGGTAGTAGGATTACTCCAAAGATGCCAGCGAGTCGCTGAGTTCCTCGTCTCGCGGGAACGGGATCAAAGCGAGGGGTCCTCAAAGGGCGAGGGCAACGCGATCTCTTCTTTATTGGACCTGGAAGAGAAGCAAACCGCGGCAAAGAACAAAGGCAAACCACAGTCCCCACCGCACTCAGATCCACGACTGGCAGATGCAGTCTCACAAATTGCCATTGAACTTATGAAGGACGAGAAGGTCTTCATTTCGCCTGAAGTGCTGGCGTCCTGCACCGAGACCCTGACTCTGTTGCGACGGGCCGAGCACTTCCCCGAAATCTTCCACCTTTATGCCTACAAGCCTGTCCCAGAGGAGGGTAGCGCTCCAGTGAAGTTGCTGAAGGCGAATCCCAAGAGTGTCAACAGCGCCGTTCCGGCGGAGTTGGCTAACATGGCTCTTGGGGTTGCCATTGCACAGAAAAACCTCTCACTCGTGCTAGCCATCATTGATAACACTTTCTGCGCCCCCGCCTTCCACCGCGCGAAAATCTTCAAGAAAGCCGGTGTCCCTCTAACCGGCCTTGCAGCTGCCCCGGCTGCTTGCTATGCTCTCGCGTCATGGGCTGCAACGTTCCAGAATACAATGGATCCGAACGTAGCGACTGGGATTGCCTTCGCCGCTACGCTGGCTTATGTTGGCGGTACATCCTCCATGGGCATCTTGGCCATTACTACGGCTAACGATCAGATGGAGCGTGTGGTCTGGATTCCTGGTATCCCTCTGCGACAACGGTGGTTGCGCGAGGAAGAGCGTGCTGCCATGGATAGAGTTGCTGTCGCGTGGGGTTTCAAGGATCCTTATATGAGAGGTGAGGAGGTTGGCGAAGAGTGGGAAAGTCTTCGCGAGTTCATTGGCATGCGGGGCATGATTCTCGATAAAACCGAGTTGATGGAAGGCATGGAGTAAATTGATCCCCTGCACGTATCATAAATAGTCTCTTGTTTCACACATGATGAGCAATGTAAAATACAACTCTAGAATTCATCTACAACTACATTATACTTGAAGGAATTACGATCGTATATTGAGGTAGCAAATTGAGACCGATCATGAGCTTCATTTTTATTTTCAGTCGTGAGACTATGACATAAACCCAGTTCTCAGGCCCAAACTAGAAAACACCGGCGCAGTTAAGCGACAGATAGTCTAGTAGACACGGTGGGGAGGGGACATGGAAGCCTTGATGACAAGGCTGCCAACGTTCTGCCAGCCCTTCTTGAGGAGGGAGACAAGGTAGTTGATGGCGAGCATCAGGTTGGCAACAAGAGCCTCCTTCTCCATGGAGACGTGGCCGACGGCGACACCGAGGCACAGAACCTTCTTGAGCTGGAACTTGATGGTGGACTTGACGTCGGTGACCTTGGCGGCCATGTCCTCAGCGTGGGAGACGGGGGTAGGGAACTTTCCGGCCTTGGACAGACCGGGACCGAGGAGACGGGGAATCTGCTTGATCAGACCCTCGGAAGCAAGGAAGGCATCGTACTTGCGAGCAAGCTTCTTGATGAGCTTCTTGTTCTTGTTGAGCTTCTTGAGATCGTCAACGGACATGGCATCGATGTTGTGGTGCTTAGCACGGTCGAGATCGTGCTGGTCACCAAGAATACTGCAAGTTTCGTTTGTTAGCTCCGGTTTCATTCGACGTGTAGATGTCCCTCGCCGTTGCGCATCACCGATGTAAAAGTCTGCGCCGCGGGAGGGGTTGTCGAGGGGAAACGCACCAGATGGCCATGTTGGGGCGGGGGACGGTAGGCAGCTTGATGGTGCCAGAGAAACGCTTGTCACGCTGGGGGTCGTAGTTCTTCAGACCGATCTGAAGCTCAACGGTCTCGTTGAAGTTACGCTTCTTCTCATTGAGAGAGTAGTTGAGAAGGTTCTCGACATTCTGGCGCACTCCGGCTGTAATGAGACAAGAACAGTTAGTGGCAAGATCATGTAGGTGATAGCATGACTTGAAACGTACCGACTGTGATCTTCGACATGATTGCTACAGTCTTCCAAAAGAAGTTGAAATTCTTATGGTATGGCTCTGCGCTGAATGCTTGAGAAAAGAAATTGTCGAGGGCCGTGAATTTCTCCGCTTGTGGGTGTGGACTCGCGCTAGTCCGGATTTGGCTTAGCGGTGCCCTAAGTTTTTGCTTGCTGACTTATCCTGTGGCCTAAGGCATCAATATATACATACAAATCGATATCATTCATGTACTTCCGCCCTGTCCATACCGCCTGTCTATTACTACTAATATTATCCATATATATACACACATCCATGGATATATATATAGGGGACTACGTATATATAGCCGCATAAATAAAAGTTCTTCCGGCAGAAAATGCATGGCTTCCGAAGTACTGGATGCAAATACTCATGAAACATGACTTGTACATTTGCTCCCTAATTTCAACAACTGAGGAATTTGGGTGCTACCAGTCATCATGTTGCCCAAATTCTTGCAAAACAGTTACACTCGCTACAAGGAGGACACAACAGCTTTGCAACCTGACTCCTTAACGCAACCAACAAATGTGGCTACCAATCGCGCGGCCTCGCTTCTACCGCGTCCACTTTAAACAAGGGCAAAAGCAAGAGCAAAATTAAGGTCGTAAATCCTTCAGATTCAGTTCAATACACCATCACTATTAAGGATCTTCAATTGCTGGCTGATTTTGTGGCCAAGTCTGCTCTCACTGTGCCTAAACCAGTTATATCACCGTCAAACGAGCGATCAAATTGAGGAAACACGTCACTTCTTGGTTTCTGGGGCAAGGTTACTCCAAGGACAACACGCGACACGCTAATTTTATCTCTGCGCTGGAGAAAGTCTGTGAGATCCTGGAATCGAAGATGAACAACCCTTCCAACAGAGATGGCGAACAATCTCCAATCCCTGAGGCTGAAGGTGGCGACACCAACCTCGACATGTTTGTCAACAGATTTTCTGTAATCGCCGTCGAGGAACCACAAGAGTCTCAACAGGGACAGACCAATTCCTGGATAGTGCGGGACTCTTCTCAACACTGGCACTCAGATTCACAGTCAAATTGTCAAGAGTTGTGGCGATATCATGCAGGAGTATCTGCAGAAGAATGGAGATGTGGCATGCAGGGATCTGAGGGTTTTCTGCAAAAACAAAAAGCCAATCCAGGATGAGATTGATTCTGATAAGGGTATGCCTGAAGGGTTTCGCTATTGGTTTGACATTGAAGAGGCTCTGGAACCAAAGGTTCCCGCCTCGCTCATGGCTGGGATCCCAATAGCTTAGGCTGATAGCACATGGCATTACGATTTCTTTTTGGGAGCTTCGCTCCTAGTTTCGACAGTTCGCATATGGTAATTGGCATGGTGAAATGAGATCATGTAAGGCACTCGAATAACTAACCAAGCTATGTCAAAATATTCACATCCGGTGTTGTACATTACTAGTTGCTACAATCAAATTCCGTCCGGGGTTCATCACGTAGTGAGTAGCACTACCATTGATTACCTGTCTAAGGTCCATATGCAATCTTGTTTTTCTTTCTTTCTTTTCTTTCTTTTTCTTTTCTTTTCTTTTCTTTTCTTTTTTTTTTTTTGGAAAAGTACAACGCTCTGCATCGAGTTACGGTAATAATAATTAGTACATACCGAATAGGCAGAGATTGACGAAACCTGTGTTTTGTCCATAGGTAGATCAGTCACAGGCACGAGTTACTTATTAACCAGGCGCATAATAATAATCCAGCCGAGTAAATAAAGTCATTTCCATAGGCTGGCTTACGTGTACTAATTATTGGATGCATATATACTCATCTAGAAAGATCTTCAAGTCTCCTCGTCATTATCTTCTTCTGACCTCTGCACAATGTATATAGTCCGGTATAGTCGGTTGACCAAAAACACAAGCTTTTGCTAAGTAGACAGGTCCATAACACAGAAACCCACAAAGTGAGCAAAGAGAAAGCTACTGTACCTGTTTTTCTATTTTAGGATGAATCTCGCCAGATGAAACAAAACCTGACATGAGCTGCGGGGGCTGCAGGTGATTGCGGCGCTTAAACGTGACCAGCGGCAGTGTTAGCCTCAGATGACTGGCCCCGGTTGAGGGCCATTTTGTAGCATTTGACTGAGGCTGCGCCCAGGTGAGATTAGGATATTTAAACCTGACTTTCTGCTTATTCTTTTCTTGTGATATATTCCGGTTTCCATTATATCGTTAAGGTTGTTTATATGATTCCCGTCGCTTGACCCAATGCGATACCCCCTCCTGACTTGACAGCTGATCTTTCGACTATTGGCTATTCATATTTTCCCTACTTACCTACAAGTTATTTCCTCCTAATCCAGCGTCCGAAAAAACCAGTTTGCTTTGCTTCATCATGTCTTATACAACAGATTCGCGCGAGTCAACCGCGCCTCAGAATTACTACGCAAGTCTTGACGATGAGGGCTCGCTTGTGGAAAGATTTAAGAATGTCGACGATAAAACGCAGTTTTACGCTGCTATGCGCCGCCTAGGGGATCCTCTTACTCAGAATTTCGTGCTCGATTTTGGTAACGAAGAGGCATGGTGTGCATCTGATTTGGGCACCAAGGAACTGAAAGTATTGCTGAGTAAACCGGTAAGTCATTTTTACATTCAGCTTGGTTGAATCCTGTTCAAAATATCCGAGGTCTGACATGACACAGAGAGACAAATGTTTCGGTACACGGTGGATGTAAGAGCCAAGTTCTCAGATGCAGTTAAGTGTATACTGACGCGATCATAGTAATATATGGGCGCCAGAGGAGCAGAAGGAAAGCATAAGGGTAGGATGTTCAATTTCATTCGCATATGAGCAGTATAGACTGACCATTCTCAGGCGATCACCAAACACTACGGGGTGTCGGAACGACTACAGGGGATGATGTGCACAGAGCCAGTGCATCATCCTGAACCCAAAACTACTACACCATTACCAACAAAAAGGACTTCGCAATCACCCAGTGTTGCGCCGTCGTTCCAGCATGAAGTGGATGACCCGGAGAATGCACTCAAGCATCTCACCGATCCAGATAGATCCCGCGAGTCGGCATCCTTCAAGAATCTCACCTTTGCACAAGTCACGGATCAAATCTGGCACTTCTCTTCTGTGGACCACGGTCCTCGATGTAAGTATACCATACCAAATTTGAGTGAGCATAAACGTTAAAACAACCCATCAGACACATGTATCGGCTATAATACGTTGTTTGTGATCCCCACACTATCACAACCGAATGGCAAAGATCTCCCGGATGGAAAACGGCTTTGGACCTGGCTGGTCCAGTGCGATGATGGTATGAGCCGCGCGGCGACATCCCGTTTCCCGGACTTCGAGTGCAGCCGCTGACTTGTTTGCAGGCACAATAATCTCAATTCAAGAGAACCCGTTCCCGAGACGAAAGGGATTGCCGATAGACGAAGCCAAGCCGGTCCTCGACATCGTGCGCCGGAACATCCGCTTTATTTTCGCTGGCGTTTCGAGACAGCACTTTGCCATGTCCGAGAGCGAGTCCTTAATCACCATCCGCGTGCGACATTTTAGCGACCTCGGACCAGATCAAGCCAATATCAAGCAGGAGGATGGACCGAGTTTGCTCTTCTACTATATCTTCGACGACTGGGTGTCAAGTTATGGACTCATCGCAAAGCGAGAACACAAATATGGTGTCGCTTTGGAGAACTTGGTTAGTATCGTACTTGTAGCCAGTTTCGGCAATGTTTTTCTGATTATGGCTAACTCCGCGCAGAGAGGCCAAATGCTCGAGCGTCCGGTAGTGGATTTGGTAAACGAGTTGCACTGGCTGGGTCGACGACTCGCAGTTCTCAAACGATTGTATCAGAGCTATGAGCTTATCATGCGACGACTCCTGCAACGGCAACGCATGCTCCGCGACGAAGCGCGTTCGGCCCAACCAGCCCCAATCTCGTATGGAGCCACCTTTGGCGATATGGAGTTCGTGGATATGCGCCAGTCGAGTCTCGTGAGAGATTCCAGTTTCCACAACACAACTGAGAAATCGGTCGGGGTGCAGCTGAGCTCGACGGCTGTGGCGCGCTTCGAACGGTTGGTCGATCGTATCAATCTGTATTGTTTGAGCGAGATTGAGAACTGCCTCAATGAGAAAGAGTCCCTAACGTTCCTGGTAAGTGCTTTTCCCGGTCTTTATTCGGGGAATCCCTGCTGACGTGGCCTAGAATTTCAACTTGATTGCGCTCAAGGACTCGCAGGCTGTTGAGAAGCTCACTCGGATCACTATCTTGCTGGCCAAGGCAACCATTTTGTTCCTGCCAGTTAGCTTGATGAGTGCATACTTCTCGACGGAACTCATTGGCGTGAAGAATGGGTACACCAAGACGGATTACTGGGTCAGTTTCGCAGTGATCTTCGTTGCTTCCGTCTTGCTCTTGACCGTTTTCGGTTACGCCAGCGATACCGTCGAAGGGAAGACGATTTATCGGTCGATGGTGCGAACATTCTTCCGGAATTCTCTCCAGAAAATGTCGCGACGACGGGAATAATAACATTGAAGAGAAAAGATTGAAAACATTTGAACATATTTATGACGCACCAAAGAAAAGAAGCCTATCGGCCTATCAGACACGGTGGGACCTTTTGAGGGTCTTCGCCCGGACTTTTGGTATTTCACTTACGGGGCCAACACGGTGTCCTCTTCCAAGGAGATATATACCTTTCCATAGTCTATATAGGCAGAACTATTATCCTATAGTTATACCATATATATCCTGAAAAAAGATGTAGAATCATAAGTTCTTTTTGTATCTCCTCTCCTCATTTTCTTGTTGGCGTGTTCTTTTTAAGTCAAAAACGGGTGACGACGACTACGCCCACCGCCATCGGTCAGCGTATTTCTGCGTATTCAAAACAAAAACGAAACATTTGAATTTCCCCTTCTGACTTCCTTCGATAATTCCCCTGAACTTGCATCTCTTTACTTCTCAATCCAAAACTTATACCTTTTTTCTGCCGGTAAGTGATGCAGGTCTAACTTGGCTCGTGCCCAGACTTGCCCCCCCTGGATCTCTGACCGACAAGTCCACAACACGTTTTCCAACCCCTCCGCTTTTCCCCTTTCACCCACATCCCTCGATATATCTCTCTGACCTATCCACTCCTCCCCAGGATCCGAGGTTTATCTCGCTACCGACAATATGGGTATTACTTTCTCGCGGTTGTTCGACCGGCTATGGGGCCGCAAGGAGATGCGCATCCTGATGGTCGGTCTTGACGCCGCCGGTAAGACCACCATCCTGTACAAGCTCAAGCTCGGTGAAATCGTCACCACCATTCCTACAATCGGTTAGTCCGCTCCCCGACCCATCCACCGGCGACACCGTGATGCGCTCTTCGCAATTTCATAAGCCGTGTGGGAAATGTTGAAGCCCCCCTTCCGGGAAACTGACGCCTAGTGCAGGATTCAACGTCGAGACGGTCGAATACAAGAACATTCAGTTCACCGTGTGGGATGTCGGTGGTCAGGATAAGATTCGTCCTCTGTGGCGCCACTACTTCCAGAACACCCAGGGTATCATCTTCGTGGTTGACAGCAACGATCGGGATCGTATCGTCGAGGCTCGTGAGGAGTTGCAGCGCATGTTGAACGAGGACGAGCTCCGTGATGCTCTCCTCCTGGTGTTCGCCAACAAGCAGGATTTGCCCGTAAGGACCTGGATCGGAGAATGTTTTGATGAATCTCATGCTGACCTCCCCCGCTTTTGTCTAGAACGCTATGAGCCCCGCCGAGATCACGCAGCAGCTTGGTCTCCAGAGCCTTACCCGTCGTGCTTGGGTAAGTGACATCCTTGATGTATGTGATGTATACAGATTCACTAACGATCGATTTAGTTCATCCAATCTACCTGCGCCACTACTGGTGATGGTCTGTACGAAGGTCTGGAGTGGCTCGCCGATGCTCTCCGGAAAACCAACCGCGATTAAGGTTTATAATGCAAATTTGAATCGGACGTGTAGCTGGGTGAAGGAGAATACCGAAATCTGCAAATGATGGATTGATGATGATGAATGGCGGGGAGTTCTTTGGCCACACATGACATTGATCTCTGCAAGGAAAGGGGTTCTGCAACTGGTTCGCTACTTCTTTTGATGTTCTCTCTTCAAACGTCTCTTTTTCCTCTACGCTATGGTATTAGCCTCATTTGTTTTTCTTCTCTCCGGCGTCGCTCCAAAATTACTTCTCTGCCTTGGGACCCCGAGAGATCTGTATAAGTACTCAAAATTGTAAAATCTCAGAATCTCAGATTTGGGCAAGGAGAGAGAGAGAACAAGAGGAACAAATGAGCAGAGATTTCGATACTTTCCATCTGCTTTCTGTCTGCTTTCCTATCTTGGCTGCTTTAGGCCGAATGTTGTAGTTTATCACGTGATGGTACCTGAACCCGACTCAGCCCGAACTAGGTTTTGGCAGCCATCTATAAGGTTGTTTTCATTTAGTTTTATGGCTAGAGTATAGTATTATGGTTATGGTGATTCATTTGCGATATGCACTGCAGTAGGATAATTAGGACTAATGCGGACGGATGGAGTGCCCTGGATCTATAGGACAAAGCGCATATAACTGCCTGAACGAACGCTATAAACATACACAGGTTGTTACAAACGCTCGGTGTCTCCGGGTTCTTGATATGGCCAGAGTTTCGTGAATAATTCTCTCTCTTCGTCGTCTTTCGCCAGTCCGATGAAGATATCCTTAAAGTACCTGCTGTTCTTCTGAGCAATGTCATAGTCTTTGGGCTCCACCATGCATCAACCGGAAGCACAGATTCATCCCGGAACAATGTTAGCATCTTCCCGACACCATCCATGTTCTCCTCTTCCTTGGAGTGAAGCTCGACATCCTCATTGGTGAAATTGATCGGACATGGTACACCTGGGATAAGCTCTTCCCACCGAGCAAAGAGCGACATAAGTGATTCGCGAAGGAAAAAAAGATCGCGGTTTTCCCACACTCCCGTGACGAGCCAAACTGGTTTCCTGAGGATAGGGATCCTCATATTTTTGAGAACAGACCAGTAACGAGGTGATCGTCTATACACCTGGGCCTCGTAGTATTTGTGGAGGATCTGACTCTCCAGATCATCGTCAATCTTGTGTTGTTCCTCCACACTCAGGCTATCAAATTCTTCCGGTCTTTCGGGGACGCCCCAGCCTTCCTGGAGAGGCCCACGGTGGGCACACATCCTTGGAACATTGGCATGATAGAACAACGGCGCAACACATGCCGATTGCCAATCCACGATACGTGTGATTTGAAGGGTCTCTGGATCGACGAAGATGTTGTCCAGATGAAGATCGGGGTGAATTAGAACGTTGCTGGATGGTGTTTCCTCGGACCCTGCTTCGTTGGTAGACTGAGGAGCAAGATAAGGAGCAACTTTCATATATTTGTCCAAAAGAGCAAGACCGTCCTCTGGATATTCCTTGGATTTGAGTGACCGATAATAGTTCATCCGAGGAAATGCATGTGTCTTGATATACGCAATCTCGTTGTGCCCCAATGCGCGAGTATACTCACTAGGATGGTTCCCTATAATTTTTATAGAAGGATTAGCGGCTTTGCACTAGCTTGTCGACTCTCTTGACTTACAGGGACCACGATCCAAATTCATGCCACTCCTTACCCCGTTCCACAATTCGCTGGTAGTGAGTGGTCCAATGGCAAATATGTCAGGGATGTTGGTTGTAACAGACTGAATGAATGTTGGTTTCTTTAGGTTCCTCGCCTAGGGAGCGAAGATCATCCTTGAAGTAAATACAGCCGTGCATATCGAAAGTCGCGTCCGTTAAAGCGTTCTGAACATCAACCACTTGGGTGATCAATTGAAGCTTCGAACTTCGAGGCCATTGACTCCAAACAGAGCCGAGACGAACACCGGGCGCTTTCTCTTCAATGATATACTCAGCCCCGACAGGACTACTTGCCGCGTCAAACGACCATGCTAGGACTCGAGGGACAAGGACGTTCAACACGTCGGAAATCTGTAGATCTGGTTATGGAATTGGACGTAGCAAAGATGAGTCGGCAATCTTACTAACTTGCGCGTGGCGATCTCGGATGCAATTGTGAAACGAGCAGCCCCGGCGTTAGGATTCGGGAGCTTTGCGAAGACCTCGCAACCATTATCCATTGTCAAAATAAATGCTTTATTATGTAATCCTTCTGCACATTTTGTGACTTTGGTGCCTGGTGTGGATATTAGCATACGATATGTTGCGGGTCAGGAAGGATACCTTGTAACTCACATGGTTGAGCTCCCTCGCAAACATCGACGGCAACCCGGACCAGTTGCTGTAGATCAAAGTCCACGTAACGATTAGAGAGTTCTTTTTCTTCGTTAAACCTTGAAATTTGAGTCAAGTTACAGTTGTTGTATTAACCGAGAACGTAATGCGTAGCTTACAGCCATCGGTGTCTGGTGTATCGGTGCAGATCTTGCTCAGTTATCTTCTCGTCTAGAAGAGAAGTAATCAGCTATTTAGCGTAACTGAACGGGATAATGGTGCTTTTGATTATGACATGATTACCTTTGCCGTTCTGGGTTTCAGTATAGAGCTCAGGAGAGCGAGGTACGTAGTGTTGTCCTAGGCGAGACGACGCGAAGAAGCTCATATGTTGAGGTCGATAGTAAGAAAACGCGTGTATGTTGGTTTTCCAATTGGCCCAGGAAATCCTAGAACTAATTTGCATTGCCATCTTGTGGAATGGAGTGCCATGCGAAAGTGTTATGTTGGAAGGGGTTAACCTGGAAGTCCAAGCCTGTGCTGACTGAGCCTAAGCATCCGGACTCCAATAAAAGCATCAGGGGGCAACCTTGGAAGGCACTAAAGTAGACCTTATTTTGGCTGTATAAGATTCCTAATAAGTACTAGTAGTATGTACTAGTATACTAATATGTACTAGCAGGTAGTTCTTTCCCTATATTTCGCGTGCCTTCCAAGGTTCTCTCCATCACATGAAGAACGTCACCTTCCAAGATTGGTACTGTACTTTCATCCATGGATATGTACTGGAATGGCCATCAGATCTACATCATCTATACATATACTTCGTAGATGTCCTGTTCATTATCACGATTCTTCTTCAAGACTCACATCTATTCAATGAAATCTACACTTCACCTCGATCAAGGAACCATGCTTGCTCATGCTCTGCGCGGAGTCGAGACCTGTTTTACCGTCGCTATGGAGGACTCCTATGAGTCAAAGATCGGTCACGAAGAATTTCACCCCGATGCGGTCTTCCGTGAGATGGCCATCCTTGCAAATGAGCTGTCCAATTTATTTAAAACTGGACTCACACCTTGCCAAGAAGCGGCATTCGTGAACCATCTCCTGCACTCACTGGCATGGATGGTGTACGGCTCAAATAAGATCGAGAAAGCCGGAAGTAACTCAGAAATTACTCTCAAACTCTGTCTCGCCATCTTCTGCGGTAAGGAGATTCCGGTGGAGATCGAAGAGCAAGACCAAGAGTACTTGTCACTTGAGAGTCTCATCAGCCAAAACCTTCCTGCTGATACTTCGGCTGTCCTACGTAGTCGACGGGAGGTTGTACAACATGTCAAAACTGCAGCATTTATGATCGACCAGCTGTGTATCCGTGGCCAGGATCTGAGCGAACAAATCATCCTCGAAGCCCACCGCATTCTGACCTACAAAGTTGACGCCGAGACTACCCCCTGGAAGGAATATAGTGGCGTCTACCGATCACACGAAGTTAGTGCGGGCCTACATGCGTTTCCTCATCCCTCCCTGGTTCCATATAGAATGAAGTCCATGTTCCACGAGCTTAAGTGCGACCTGAAAGAAGCTACAAAAAATGGGACAATCGACCCTATCGCCTTGGCCTCGAAATATACACACATATTCGTGAACATTCACCCATTTATTGATGGCAACGGCCGAATGTGCCGTTTGATTCTCAACTCGATGTTGCTAAAGTTCGGGGCCTTCCTTGCTTGTATTGGGGTAGACGAAGATGACCGATCGATCAATATGGAAATCGCTATGAACGGAGGGGCTCTTGAATACTTATATGAGGATGCAGAGCAAGAAGAGAAGCCGAAGCTGCATAAAGAACTGGCCAGTTATGTCTTGGGTCATGTGAAGAGGAGTATGACCGGGTTGGTTAGTGCCGTGGCACAATGAGGTCTTGGAGCTGGTGGATTCGTTATGGACGTTCAAGTATTTTCAATGCTTTTCCTTGCAGGGTGTTACGAGCCAAGGAGCCCTGGAGTATCCATGGATGTTGTATAGAGTTATGGATATGTGTTAATTATAGAAGAATCGTCGCTTATGCGGTGTGCCTATATTCTATCCATCCAAATATAGCGTATAGAAGTAGATTTGTATAAAAGGCCTATAAAAAAAAAAGGGCCGATTAAATATATGCCTATGAACTAAAATAGAAAAAAAGGGGAAAAGAAAAGAACAGGGCTGAACTAGGGCTTAGACCAGTCCATTTGGAGACGTAATCTCTTTTGGGCAGCAGTCTTGGCACTTTTTAACTGCAGAAAATACTTGGGAGCCTGCACTTGTTTATCTTTTTGTTTACGGAGTATTGGAATATTGTCTAGTCTTAGACAAATTATACTATTATACCATTATACTATTATATACTATTTTCTGCTGTTTCCCATTGTTTTTACCCTTTTTACCTCTGGTGACCTCCACAAAAGTGACAACCCACCCCAATTGCCTGGCCGACCATCAACAACACAGCACATCGCGTGCCACTCCCTTCCTCCAACATTCACCCCCTTATCTGGGCAATATTTGATCAATTGTTCTATCATTACACTTATTAAATAGATGGATTGGTGATTGAGTGATTTTGGACAATTATCCCCACTCATTCAATGTTGACACCTTGTCTGGAATCATGACTGTCCAGGCGAGGAGGCACTCCGCAGCCTACAAGTCCCCATCACCCTATAATTCACGAGATACAGACATCGAAAAACAACCCACCACCGGGCGCCACACATATCACCACCACCTGAGCGATGACCCCGATTCTGACGAGTCGCAGGACGATAACAATGTCGCTGACTCCTACCCGCCGCCCATCGTAGCCGGCGGCAGTCTTCGCCGCCCCCACGCTAACGTTGGCTTTCGCGTGCCCCAGCGGATCATGCGCTGGCTCTGCCTCGCTCTTCTCGTTGCCCTCGTCATTTTCGTCCTCACCCTCTTCCGCTTTACCATCTCCTCCTCCGTTTCACAAGTCGCCGTCGACCTGCCCAAGGTCGGCGCCCCGAAGCCGCCACAATGGGAGAGCTTCCCGTTCCTCAATCGCTACGAGGGCGGTATCTCTTCCTTGGTTCCACGCTCAGAAAATGTGCCCGAGTACCCAGGCGATGGCTCCGAGGATCTGGCTATGCGGACCGGTGAGACCGACGAGCAGAAAGAGCAGCAGCAGCAGCAGCAGGAGCAGGAGCAGGAGCAGGAACAGGAAGCTAACAAAGTGACCAAGAGGGATTTACACCCAAACATGTTGAGTACTGTGTTCAGTCCTTATCCGGACTACCAGTCGCCGGATTACATAGCGAAACACGGCGAGAAGCGCGAATGTTTCCTGAACGAGGAAAACTCGCTACGGGTTCCGCCCATCCAAAGCTACCCCGGAGTTCCAAAGGGCTTCCCGGATCCAGCGCTAGGCTCGAATACGATGCTGGGTATTCAGGACGACATGTGCTTTGATCGATTTGGTCGATTGGGTCCATACGGGCTGGGATACGGAGTCAAGAAAGGCGGCATCGGCGCGGGCATGGAGGGCCATCGTGACGGCGCCGACCGCGTGTGGGAGGATGTCCCGCCAGTGGATTTCCGGCAGGTGGATTGGGCTGCTGCGCAACATCGCTGTCACGCGGCTAACCGCCATCGCTTCAACGAGCTGCCGGAGCCGCGTCTCAACCACTTTGTTTCTATGCCTGTGGGTATTCCTAAGGTGGACATCCCGGCTGTGGAAGATAGCCGCAAGGAACCGCCCAAGGTTGGATCTGAGCGTCTGCCGCGTACTGCAGTGGTCATCCGCACATGGCACGATTTCAATTATACCCCGGAGGATATCATGTATATGCGCTCTATCATCTCAGAGCTCTCGCTGATGTCTGGCGGCGAGTATACTGTTCACTTCTTGGTTCATGTCAAGGATACCAACCTACAGATCTGGTCGGATGACGAGACATACCAGCGTGTGCTTGATGACGCGCTGCCAGAGGAGTTCCGGGGTATGGGAACTCTCTGGTCCGAGCCGCAGATGGCCCTGATGTATCCCGGATTGGAGGAGACTTTGACTCGCGGTTTGCCAATCCACGGTGTCTACCGCAGCACGTACATGCCTATGCAGTACTTCGCCTTCCAGCATCCTGAGTACGAATACTTCTGGAACTGGGAGATGGATGCGCGCTACACGGGTCACTGGTACCACCTCTTCGACAAGGTCGGCGAGTGGGCGAAAAAGCAACCACGAAAGGGTCTATGGGAGCGTAATGCTCGCTTCTATGTTCCGTCTGTCCACGGCTCATGGGAAGACTTCCGGCAGATGGTCCGCGTGCAGACCGAAAGCGGTACCAACTCGGCCAACAACATGTGGGGCGCTGCCAACGCTGGAGGGAACACGCGGGGCGCAATGCACCAAAAGGGCGACAAGTCTATTTGGGGCCCCGAGCGCCCCGACGAACGGGACATCTTTGAGGTCGAGGGTGAGGGCATTCCACCCACTAGCATGGATAAGGACCAGTACCAATGGGGTGTGGGTGAGGACGCCGACCTGGTCGTGTTCAATCCGCTTTACGACCCCGAGGGCACGACCTGGCTCCTGCGCGACGACGTGACAGGCTACAACAAAGAGAACGGCATGCCACCACGACGTACCGCGATCATCACCGCGTCACGAATCTCCCGCAAACTGCTCACCACCATGCACCGCGAATGCAGCCTCAAGCGCCACAGCATGTTCTCGGAGATGTGGCCCGCTACCACGGCACTGCACCACGGCTTCAAGGCTGTCTTCGTCCCGCACGCTGTCTACGTCGACCGGCGCTGGCCGACCCATTATTTGGAATCAGTGTTCAATGCCGGTCGTAACGGAGCCTCTGGTGGCGCTCGCACGTCCATCTTCGGCGATCGTGAACACAACTTCCGTGGTACGACTTGGTTCTACTCGGCGGGCTTCTCGCCGAATGTCTGGCGCCGCTGGCTTGGTCTCCGTGTCGACAATGATGGCGGTGAGCAGCAGGAGCTGGCAGGCGAGGGTCGCATGTGTCTTCCTCCTATGCTGTTGCATCCCGTCAAAGAAGTCAATATGGTCATTGACGATGGAGAGAAAGCAGAGGACCGCTGATGACAGACGGATTATATATGACTTCTCTCGGAATTGCTGCTGCAATTCGTGTCGTGGGCGTTGTCCCTCACGCCCTCTTCTCTTCCTGCCATCTCCAGGATTCATGCACACTTTGGGGTAGATGCTTATTTCGCTTTGCATTCTCATAATTACTGTATAATGACCCCCCTCATTCCCCGGTGGCATAGTGTCCCCACGTTTTGGATTCCCGTTTCTCAATTTCGGTGCGAAAAAGGCGTTCCCATGGCCTGGCTAGCTTATGGCTCACGATGCATTCTGGATTTTCCCTGGTCTAGTTAATAGAGGTTAGATTGTGTTCTGAAGAATTTTGATTTTGGTTTTGACTTGGACTGGATGAGAAGGACATGGACTTCTTCCAGCCTGAGAGGGCTATTTTGTTTATAAATTGTCCCTTGCACATAATCCATAGGTACTTTTGGTTTCATTATGAGTTCTTATATTAATTTAATTAAGTAAAACGTGAGATGTCGCTAGAAATACAAATTGCCCATATAAAATGCATAACCCAACGCCAAACCTTCAGTTAACCAAAACAACTTCCCTCACCTCCATCACACCGCAACCTCCCCCTTTTTCAAAATCGGCGCAACCTCCCCCTTTTTCTCCCCATAGTCCTTAACAAACACCACCGGACTACGCGCCACAAACCCCGTCGGCGCAAAACAAATACTACACTCATAAACCCCATTCTCATTAACCCCATACTCAATACAAGTCCTACAAACCCGATGCCCACACGTCGTAAGCAAAACCTCAACCCTCTCCCCATCCTCAACACAATTATGACAGAAATGCGTCGGAAAGCGAATGGGCGGATACTGCACCATGCGACGCTCGATCTCGGAAGCGAGCTCTTTTCCCTTTTCGACGCGCGCGCGGAGGAGTGCGACTCGCGTGCGGAGTTTGTCCATTGTGGTTTCATTGAAGGGGTTGTTGGTTGCTTCTTTGTTTGGGTTTGTGTTGGGTTTGCGTAGGGTTGGGATGGGTTCGAGGAAGATTACGGGTCGGAAGCGTTCGCGTAATGGTCTGTTTTGCATGCATTTTTGTTCGAGGAGCCACCGGCGTCGGATTTGGCGGTTTAGTAGGATTGTGTAGATTATTGTGAGGGTTTGCCAGGCGCGCCATGTCGAGATTGGGTCTAGTGGGGTTGGGGTTTTGCTTGGGGACATTGTTGATGTGTTGATATGTTGGTTTGGTTGGTTTGGTTGGTGATATTCGTGGTTTTGAGGGTTTTGGTCAAGTTGTATATACGTTGGTGGTGTATGTAGTGTGGTGGTTGAGAGTGGCGAATGTAGAAGTATTCGCTCACAACCCTAAGTTGGGTTCTTGTAATTGGACTGCAGTCCTTGGAATGGTTATGTTTTTAGAAAAACAAGCAAGAATATGTAGAATATATGGAATATATAGAGATGTAGCAATGTAGTAAAGCCGAAGTAGAAAGTCCATCGGCCGAAGTCAGATATCATAGAACATATCCACGGATCAAACCAATCAATCTATCAGTGATTGGTTGGACTATAACTCCTTTGCCTCTTGTCCAAACAGATCAGCCTAGACTCGTTCTTCTTCAAGCCGAGGTATCCATATACCATGGATCTACCCGGGGGGATTTTCTTCCCTTTGACCTGCCAATTGGGGAAATATCAATGTAGATCCAGCTGTCTCGCGAACTGTCAAATGTTGATCCTAAATGTTTATCGGGTTAAAATCTTCTGTCGTTGCAATGGAAAATATTTGTAGAAGAATAGAGTGACGGTTACATTGGTCTAGAACATCGAGAGTGCGGATATATATACATATGCATGTGTATAGACCTTATGCACATTATAGTTATGTAGTATATCGTATTTTAACTGTACAATTAAGCTTTTCCTCTATTCTCGAGTCTTCAGTCTTTTATGTCTACCCGCAGTGTCTATTGTGCTGTTCTTTCGGAAGCCCGGCATCCCTCTCCTAATCTCCAGTTCGCCGTATGCAGTACTCAAAAATCTTTCAAACTCCATCAGTATCTCACATAGGAATAGGAAGTCAACTCCCTCTTCCCTTTGCTTACTTTATCCTCCAAGTTTCCCGCAACGCATTCCCAGGATGAGATAGAAACCCCCTTGAAATGAAAAGTATACCAATACTCGACTCCAGAACCCAAATCAACGCTCTTGGCGGATATACCATACTCCCCAGGAATAGAACACCCCTCTTTCATTTCCCGGTAAAGAGGCATCAACTCCCAAACCTGAACAAGTCGACCGACCGACAGCTTATCCGCCAAGCCCGACCATACCCCAATTCGGGAAGTGGCAATATCTCCCACTTCTGCTAATCGCATGAACCATACTTTTTCTTGCTCAGGCTGTTCCCGTCCGGTCTCGACACAGACATACTCCCTATCGTATGCCGTGCTAGTCGGGTACCGCGGGTAAAAGGCTAAAGTCCCAGATGTCTCACATCCAGTAGCATCTACTGTCTGCACAGAAGATTTCCAAGTCCCATGCAGAGCCCGAAAGATGGCCGACGCTGCGGCCTTCTGTGCTGTCCCGTGGTCAGGGAGAAGAGCGTCGCGCAAGGCACCCAGAGTCCTCTCCGCCTCGCTCTCTATACCTGGCGTTGGGGTATCACCGTAAAGATACCTTGCCGGAACAGCAGGTCCAGACCGACCATCGCCCGATTCCAGTGCTGAGCGACTAATCTCCAGATCCTTGGCGAACGACTCCATCAACCCCACATAGTCGCCCATGGGGAACTGGCCGCGGGCTAGATCCGGGTGTGCCAATCTGAGACTGCGAAGACTTTGTTTCTGGTCGTCTGTCTCACAGAGTGCACCGTTGTTCTCTCCACTCCATAATTTCCCGAGGAACCTTGCTTGCATCTCCATGACGCCCCAGTACGGGCCGCGGTAAAACCCGACGAATCCGACATCGGGGATTTCTGAGCGAACGGTGCCTCCCTTGTCGAGAATTAACGGCGAGAACGGATCCGTCTTGGAGTATTCGAGTGTTGCCAACACTTCATCTGGTAGCAATGACAGGGACTTGTAGGGCGTGAATCCGGTGGCCATGACTATCGCCGCCACGTTGTCGATCGTCTTCGTTTTCCCTTCGGGCCCTTCGTACTGAACTGAAGCCTTTTTAGTATCTGGATCAGAATTCACGCAGGTCACCCGGCCCATCGAGGTTCGAATCGTTCCACAGCGGACGAACTCGGCGTACTCATTGCCTATGGCAACCCATGGTGGCTGGGTTCTGGATTGTTCGGCACTATGTGGTGAGTGCATATGCGCGTATTTCTCATAGTCACTCCCAAGTAAGGAGTGGAAGTAATTGTTCGTTTTGACTGCTTTTTCTTCTGGGATGGGTCCCAAGGCGTAGTCTATTGGACCCGAAGGACGGCGGGCTAGGTCGTACATGGCTAAATCCAGCGGTAAAAACGATGGACTCCCGTCGGAAGACTCGTGGGGGAGATAAGTTGGTAAGGCCCAGAAAGGTCTTGAATGTATATGATGCACTTTTGTCTCTTGGGTATGTGGAATTCTGTTTGTGGAGAGTGTAGACGAGGATTGTCGGAGAGCCACAGCAGATGCGGCTTCAACGCCTGACATGCTGCCACCAATGACAACGATTTGGTCATTTAAATCTTCAGTTTCATTAAAAAGCAGCTGCTCACGTTCATAATGGAGCGAAGAGCTGTGGATGATTTGGCCTTGGAATCGCTCTAGACCTGGTATATCTGGAACATACTGTTGGGCAAAGTATCCGGAGGCGACAACCATCAGGTCGAAGTCTTCTGAAGACACTTCGTCGTCCTCGGCACTATATATGGCTTTTAGTCAACGTCCACCTCGATTTATACACAAGCAAGTTCCAACATACCCCTCCTGAACCCACTGAACACTCCATTTCGGATCACACTCATTCTCAACCTTCCGTATAGTTCTTACCACTCTACACCCTAGTCTAAGCAGATGGGTTGGAATATACCGCCCTGCATAACAGGCCAAGTATTCTCCAACCTGTCTCGCCTGAGGAAAAATCGGAACATCCGCATCAGGGATCACCGACTCCCAGGCAAGATCCGAAAAAGCAACCGTGAAGCGGCTGAGGTTGGTCCTCATTCGAGGGTCTAGTGTAACGGGGGGACCATTGACCTGATTGGGGGGACGAAGGTGACTTGACCACAGACCTCCGACTTTGTTTTGACTGTCGAAGATGATTGGAGAGAATGTCCCGGGGAAATCACGAAGAAGGGTTTTGGCTGTGACTAGGCCTGAGGGGCCGGCGCCTGTGATGGGATGTCAATGTGAGCTCGGATACGATATACCTAGACTTGTGCGGGGTTGACTCACCGATTATTGCTACTTTCTTTGACATCTTGGGGCTGGATGTAATATCCCTAGGAATGTATAGAGAGACCTATTGCGTCTCTTTTTGGCGTGTACTTTGGAATATACTAATGTAGGAGGTCATACAAGGCAGACTCGAGTTGTCGCTAGACTTACCCCGCTTATATCCACTTGGGCAACAACTCGGGTCTCCTTCTATTTTTTATATAAAACTATTTGAATGTAAAAGATTTGAATTTGATGTATTACATATACCAATTAGTTACATATGTACTGGTGTACAATAATAAACCAAGTACAACATTGACTCGCGTAAACTCCGTCGCCGCTATACCCACATGATAACACGTTATAACCCACTAATTAGACATATAAACATGTATATATTGATGTACTTTGTACCTTGTACATTCCTTCAAACTCCCAATTCGCCAAAAAGGTGGAACATCACGCTTTCGGCATGCATACCGGCAAATCATGACGTTAACGCCAAGCATAACCTGAACAGGGGTTCAAATTCCCCATGGAGCAACCATGACGGGGTTTCTGGTCGAAAGGAATTTAGAGCCAGGATTGAGTTTCCCCCGTATTTGACGGTCTGGACGGCGCGGGAGAAGAGGTCGAGAAAGGTCGAGAAAAGCCTAGCGGAACTCTGTATTCGCATTGACGTTCATATCCTCGTTCTCGTGCTCGTGCTAGTTTCCATATCGGTCTGTGTGAAAATGTACTCTCTGTACTTTGTGACTTAGGAGACTCGCTGTAACCATTCAGTGACTTGGATCTCGGGCGAGTGTAGACTAGGCTTGTAGGCTGCATTGCATTCTTGCTCGGTGACCAAGGTATCGACGTTTCTCTCTGTTAAGGGAGTTTTGTACTGGTTCTTTTTTCGGAGGAGGTCCTTCTCTGCGAAGGCGGATGGTGACAGCTTTGAGAGGGTATCTCGGAGCCGTTTGATGCCGCTAGGGACGGACCGCTGTACTTGAGGTGGACCGAATGGGTTGTCGGATCTCCATGGACAGTCCGAAGTCACGGATTGAACGGGATTTTTGTGCGGAGACAGTGTCCTTGACATTGTTCGCGGTATTGGGTTGGAAGTCGATGCATCTGAAATTATTTGGGGGGAGAATTGGGGATGGGTTTTGATTAAGTATTTATAATATTTAGCTAAATTATTATTTCTGGGCATATCTATCTAACTCCGCGGGACCCGCGGAGACATGGTCTTGTAAGTATCATTGGATCCCCATCCCCATTTAACAAAGTAGTTCGCTATACTTCCCCCACAGATATTTAGGTAATGATCGGCAGATGCACATGTACTAAAGACTGATCGACTATTGGGGCTCACTTGGAAATTAGGGAATTCCACATAGAATGCCCAGGTGGCCAACAAAAATCTGAAGTGTTCACGGGTACTACGTCATAAGAGATGTCGATGGTCTTCGCAATGGTCTTGGCGCTAATTGTCCCAGGGAAGATGATATTTTTGAACGAAAGGGAACGAATAGAAAATGAAGAAATTGAATAAAATGAAGAGTATCCAAGGCTGATCGTAAGGGAAAAGTATAAAAAAGACCAGGTGACAAGTCAGAATTATATTACACTAGACACAGTCTAGACACAGTTTAGATGTATACAGCTCTTTCGAAATCGGTTTCAATTTCCATTTCTAATAAGTAAACCGGAAACTTGGATGATCATCTCCAGCATTCTCCAACTCTTCCCTGGGCCAATGGTACCGATGATCCCTCTTACCCTGCTCCCGCAGCCGATTTTCACGATATACATAACCAAAGAAGACAATACATGCCACACCACCGATCCAGACCATCCCTAGACTGGTACCAAACCCGGTTCCGTAGGTTGGAGCTTCCGAATCAAAGAACACATTGCTAGCGACTAGACCGCCACAATTGCCAAAGCCGATCTGCATGGCTGAGGCGATAGATTGCTTGTAATGCCCCGCCATATTGTTACTCACCCAACCCAACAAGATCGGCTGAGTCATATATCCTCCACCCGTGATGGCAAATAGGGCGAAGTATCGCGCAGCAACTGGCACCGACTCCTGACAGATGAGAATAACATACCCAATGGTGGCGATGGCACATCCCAGTAATGTGAAAGTGAATCGGTGGCGGAGTCGGTCGCTAATGAAGGCTGTAGCTAGTGCGATTACTGTCGCGACAATGTAGATTGGGATACTCATCACTTGAGCCCGGACAGATGTCCACCCGAGCTGGCGGAGGATGGTGGGGGTGAAGAATGATGTTGCATAGCCTGTATTGACAATTCCAAAGTACATAATAGCACTAGAGGTGATTCATTGTTAGTGGAAAACCTTTCACGCGATATAGGGACTCAAATTTACCCAAGATAAATCTTGACATCTGAGAATGTGCGCTTTATTGCCTGCTTGTCAAAGCGATTCATTTGCGCTTCACCGCGGTCTTCCGATAGACGCCGAAGCAGCAGAGCACGCTCCTCCTCGTTTAGGAAAGTAGACGTTTCGGGCCAATCGACAACGAGGAACTTGGCAGCAATTCCAGTGCATACTGTAAGTAGACCTTCGATGATAAAGATCCAGCGCCAGCCGCTGTATCCTCCAATGCCATCCATCTTGGCTATTGCGTATGCAAGAAGCTAGGAAAGAATTAGTGTATAATCAACTCATCCCGCAAGGCCGTACATACTCCACTGATTGCACCAGCCAGAATACTAGCGCTGAAGAAAATATTGAATCGCCATTGCAACTCGTGGCGCTTATAGTACATAGCAATTAAGTAGATGCAGCCTGCATCGTACCATTAGCACTTGCGCCATCAACGGACCAAAGGTTATCCAACCTGGCATCAACCCAGCCTCAAACAAACCCAGCAAGAATCGACATGCAACGAGGCCACCAAAGCCTTTTACGACGCC
This sequence comes from Penicillium sp. CF05, assembly GCA_002916455.1. NCBI lineage: Eukaryota > Fungi > Ascomycota > Eurotiomycetes > Eurotiales > Aspergillaceae > Penicillium > Penicillium sp. CF05. Next base: position 23,252 of record PKQL01000130.1, read on the forward strand.
TTGACATGTTGTAACAACACCTAATATCGTCGAGGTCAGTCCCAATTCGTCGACCTGCATGTATATCGATTCCCAACATACCCCAACAACACATGATTCCGCTCAACCACCAAGACGGTGATACTTTTTTCAAGATGAGATTGCTAGGAACCTCGAAAAGAATATAGGGAACGAAGAAGATAAATAGAGCGATATTGTAATCATGTCCCTTCATTCCCAAATCCTTTTCGAGACCCTGAATTCGCGCGTTGCCGATATTGATCCGGTCAAGAAAGGCAAGTAGGAATAAAAACATGAGAATGGGAACGACATGGATGTCGAGTTTGAGTAGAAGTCGTTTCTCGGCCGCTGGATCTATGTCCGGTACGGAATCCGTGGACTTGACATCCTCGAATGTCTCCTGGGATATTTTTTCCTGGTCCATTTTGGATATTTCAGAAGGGCCTCGAGTTAATCTGAGACCACCGGGATGATTCAGGGATATTGTGGAGCCAATGCTCCTTTTAAATAATTTAGAATCGCTATATACATAGTCGCATCTGGGGAAATCCGGGGCCCCGCACTATGAACCCGCACTATGTTGTGTTGATTCATTCCGCATTCTTCGATCGCAGTCGGCATTTCATTCCGCCCCCAGGAACGCCAAGAATGTCCAGCTTAGTGCTAGCTAGGTACGTAGCTTGGTGGCCAGCCTGGTGTTTAGGCTTAGCTTGGTCTATAGTATGTGATCGCAGGTTTGTTGAGGGCTAGTTAGATGCTTGCGAACCTATTCACTGAGTTAGAGGAGTCTAGAGCAAGGTCTGGAATATCCTATCCGCCTGAGAGCGGGTATTCGTTCTTTTGCAGTTTAGGATTTGACGTGGCGTTGAAATGTCAAGTTTGTGACCAGTGAGGCCGATCCTATTTATGAGGACGGAACGGTACCCCGGAATGATACCGCGTCCTGCCGTGCAGGAGACTCCTGAATACAATCAACATGATGGCGGAATAACCGATATAAATATAGCCGAATATTGGATTCAAATGCTAAGCTAAAAGTGACTAGAACTTGACCTTATCATGATTACCACAATCAGACATTCCTGCGAATAGTCGGCTGTAATGGGAACGCCTGCTTATCCTCGACAACATCTTTGTAGACTATATCCCAGCGTTCCTGGAGTCCCCGAGGTGTTTCCCATGCATTTTCAGGGTCTCGAAGCCAGAGTCTCAACAAATGGCGCCTAATACAACCAAACCGTCAGCGTAATAAAACAAAGCATATGAAGAAAAGGAACATACTCTTTACCGGGCTCATCTCTAAACCAATTCCGCGCATGGAAAATGCTAAGATTATTCACATACTGCACATCGCCTTTCTGGAAATCCAGAGCGGCACTGTGTTCTTCCGCCAAGAAGTGTAAAGCATCGAGCGCCTCGGCTTGCGCTTCCGTGATAGGGGGAATATCCTTCGATCGGGGCTGAGCCAGAAATCCGGCGAAGTATCGTCTTGCGTACTGAATCAGGACCCTCTCAGGGGTAGTGGCAGTGGCTGGTTGGTGGTATAGAAGTGGGCGGAGGCTGTAGGGCCTGACTGGGTTATTGAAGCTGAACAGTGTTAATTTGCAGATACGTTTCCTTGGCGTTTGGATTCTTACCCATCGACAGGCCATTCCTGGGACAGTGTGTGAATAAGATCGGGTCTTTCCTTAGCCAGGATGTTATACACATGCCAGCTGCTAGAAAGATAGCTTTCTCCTCCCTCTGCGGCTCGGTTCAGACAGAGGAGTGAGATGATATCGCCCGCGTCAGTGTGGAAAACCTGCTTGTCAGCTGTGTTTGAAGGGGCTCCGATAACATTCTTCTCGGTATTTCTAGTGAGGTCTTTGATATGGGATATCACGGGTGAACTGCCATCTTCCAGCCGCGCTTCCTGCTGACGTCCTCGAATATTGCCGATGTGGGAAGATACACCGGCGTAGATGATGATGTTGTCTTCCCGGGAGTAATCGTCGATACGTAAACCCCGGAGAACAACGAATCCTCGACCGGTGTGGATCTCCTTCGAAAGGTCTCGAAGAACAGGGCGAAGGGTAGGTAGAGGGAAAGTCGACTGGTTGATATGTCCCAAGGAAAGATTGAGGGCTGTTAGGTTAGCAATGGTGTCTGAGCACTGTGGGCATCATTACCCACCTTTGAAGCTCTTCAACGCAGCGTCGAGCTCATCCAGCTGATCATCGCTCAACTGATAAACCCAGTCGTCCCGTTTCTCAACGTCTTTTCCCTCCCAGACCAGTGGCGATACCAACTTCTCCGGGAAGTTCTCAGGTAAGGTGGACTGCAGGGTCTCGGTCCCCTTTCGACGACGAGTACGCTCCTTGTACTTTTCATATTCAGGGTGGTACTGAATATCGGGCTGGGCGGGCATAGTGATGGTCTGAACGGCGGACATGTTGGTTATGTTGAAGGCAAGTGAAGAGACAGCAGATGTCCGATAAGAAATGCCATTTAAGTCACGCAGATTTATCAGCTTTGTGTGCTCAGGACTTGTGATTGCGCCATGTACTGTTACTCAGAATGTGTTGGCTGTCACGACATCAACCCCGCAAAGTGCGAGATCAATCAACAGCTGAACAGCACTGGGAATTCTTTGAAGCAGTACATCATGGCCTAGGTAGCTTCATCATTACCAATCGTTTATCTGCGCAATTGCCTTATTCTCTGGGTCATTGCAGGTACGTCGACATAGTAGGTAATAGTTGATGAGATGATCCGGTCTCCCATGTCTGATTCTGCAGGTTTGCTTGCTAGATAGCAACATTGAAGGTATAGATACCTTGCTTTTGCTAGTTGATAGTTCGATGATTTCTTCCTTCTTCCCCTCTCCTGGGAACCCTCAACAGGTTATGAAGCCTACTGATTTCATCAAGCTCCGTCAATAATAGCACTCGGCAGTGCTATATCCGTCCTTTTCATCAACGTTCTTTGGCTAAGTGCTCGAAAGCACTGTATTCTTTCCAACATGGCTGGAGCAGCCCAAGTCCCCCAATCCCAATCCGCCGACAACGACAATTGACACGAAGAGGACGATGTCATTGTTACCGATCAGGCAGTTGGCCTTCCAGAAATCGGAAGTTTTACCCTCTACAACATCACCCCACCTACGAAAGAAAGGGAGGAATTGGACATGTGGATTGACAAGGCGGGAAAGGATCCTCTAAACCCACAATCTCCACAACTTGATCGACAAGTCTATCCCCTGGCCAATGAGAAATGGCCAGAAGTGAAAGACGCTGTCGAAGCAAGTGAGAAACTGGCTGGCGAACAGTTTGGACAGGGACCTTTTGCACGAGGTCTACAGTCGTGGAATTCGTACTGGCTTTGCTGATGAGTTCACAGAAGAGCTCAAGAAGCATATGGAGGGCGAGGAACACGGTGCGTTGAAGATAGCAATGACAAACTTTCATAAAACGACAACGCAGGAATACCACCATTTTATGCTTTGCATATAATGTTCTCGGAGGCTCAAGGAGGTGCCGGAACTCGAGTCTTTTATCCTTGTTAAAGACGATGAATTGAATGCAGTTCGAAACCCGGTGAAGGACATTATTAGTACCGATTTTTATCAATATAGTAGAGCAATCTGGGGCTAAATTATGTCCGAGAGTCCATGAATGCAGATTCCCCAGATATCATTTACTGAGTCAACAATCCCAACACGCAGATACCGATACGGCACGGCATTTTTATACCCCCTGGGCTCTAGACAGTCGCGATTTTCCCGAACTGTAAGAAGTGGAGAGGACTGTGGTCCTGACTACGCTGATCTCCCGATAGGTTAAAATGAACTTTCTAAACTCTTGATTCTATACATATATCTCTTGAGAATCCAACGTACGATGTAGTAACAAGTATGAAGTATCCAACGTGAGCATCCCCTTTACGTGGACTGACAACCTGGCTCAACTATTACCTTCAACCGACAAACCCCATTTTGGAAAAGCAGAATATACTGGTCAAAGCCCTGAATTTCCCAACATGCATTGCTTAACGATTTTGGTTTAGTCTTCCCCGCATCTTCAAATACGCCACCAGACACACCCCAGCATCACCCGCTACCGGCCAATGCATAATGTCGTTTTCTGCAACAGCCTCGGTCGTTAGAATGTACTGAGGGGATACCACACCCCCACCTCTAGACCCCGCATAATCCCAGCGTTGTGGATAACAGATCTGCAGGGACTAGAGCCACATCGACACGGAGGGCCCATTAAGACCATCTGTACCTCATGAACACAATATGCAATCAGCCAATAAATCCCGCAAATTGGCAATGCTAGCTTGCTGCAAGTCTTTACTCTTGCTTTTCCTTGGAGATTTAGGTAGAGAAAGTTAGACACTTTACTAAAATTCAAAGATTCTCCAGCATTTGAAGCCATAGCTAAATAAAATAAAAAGATCGGGATTCATTTGTTTCTATTACCGAGGAAACGTATGCAACACTGAGAGATATAATTTTACCTCATCCCGGAGGGTTGAGGTACCCGGAGGGTGACCTGTCGTCATAGACAGCAACCCCGTAGTTTTAATATAAATTCCTGCAGATTGCATCTATCTGCGGAGTACATATCTGAGTAAATGGACGATATTGTGGCTGAAAGGAGAGAAAGAGCCTCGGTCCCCAACTGCCGAACTGTCAACTACCGATTGGTCTTGGGTGTGAACCCATCAAGTCCAATTGGATAGACGCAGATTCAGACCCGATCATCTCGGCGAAAAATTCCCCGCCAAGGTTCAAGGTGAGGTTTCATCCGTGCAAAGTCGAGTAGTCGAGTCTCCACCGGTCCAAAAGTCCCATTCGTCGTTTCAGGTCTCACAGCCCTACCTGGGTAGCGTGGCAGTTGGATTCGTCCAATGTGATGTCTCAAGAATGGGATCGGCTGAACTTCGGCTTCGCAGGTCTGGTATCAATCTATCCAATATTTCGCAAGCGATGTCTGATGCCTGGAACCTGTTAACTCTAGGGATTCTCAACACCCGAGTCACCCGAGTTGGGCACCAGCCCAAGCTTTGCTATGTTGTCGACCGAGGCTAATTCGAGAGTAATGACTCGCTTTTGAGATCCAACAACCCCACACGAACGATTTAGCCTCAACTTCCCAACCGGATTAGGATAGCTCCTTCGACGCCTTGAAAATTGGTAGCCACGTGTGATGAACCGATCATCCTTCATTTTGCAATTGATATACGTCTACAAAGCAAATTCGAAAGCATCGAGTTATCATTCCACACAAATTTGGTATCTTCGGAGATCAATAAACATCATTGCTTCCTATGTCTTCTGGAATTCCCATTCTTTTCGGCTCCACCTGGCCAAGACCTCAAGTGCCGGAACGGAGATTTCCCCGTAGGTGTGCATACCTCCCATACATTAGTGAGTTTTAGACTGCCACACACACCTCCTGATTCAGAAATGACCTCCGATTCAAACCTCGTGGACAAGTATCGGGCATGGATTTCGGAATATGTAGGGCGCACAGATGATGAGAATGAAACATCGAAAGGGTACTAGAAGTATTTAAGGAGGAGGATGGCCAGCTGAAATGTCCTTTCTCCAGCAGACACTCAGCACATTCAGTTCCTCTTGTTCAATAAACATTCACAGGTCCATCTTTTCTATATATCCCTCTATTCAAAATGTTGTTTGATACCCGAACTGTCCTGGCCGGAGTTGCCCTGGTCTCCCAGGTTTTCGCCGCGCCTCTGCTGGAAGAAAGAGCAAGCATTGGTATAGTAATCCGATTGCAAACATTGGTTCCTATGGTATTTACTAACCTCAATTGAAGACACTTCGTTCTGGAATCCTCTTCAGCGCGCAGCCCAGCTTTCTTCCGCTGCGTACACTGGCTGTACCGGCAAGGCTTTTGATATTACTATCACCAAGAAACTCCATGATACCTTGACTGACGCCCAGGTAAGCAATGTTGATTCATTGTCAGCCAGAACGAGGCTGACTTGGTTAGGGATATGTCGGATACTCGTCGGAGAAGAAGACAATCGCTGTTGTCATGAAGGGCTCGACTTCTCGTGAGACCCATGTTGATTCCATATGTCACAGAATTTCCATTGCTAACTCCTATAGTGACTGACATAATCAACGACATCAGCACCAACCTCGTCACGCCATCCTTCTCTGGCGTCGACTTCCCCTCGGGAGTGAAGATCATGAGCGGTATCAACCGTCCTTGGAGGGCTGTCCACGACGATGTTATCTCCGAAGTGAAGTCCCTCATCGCAAAGTACCCAGACTACACCTTAGAGGCGACTGGACACTCTTTGGGTGGTTCCCTCACATACATGTCGCACGTGGCGCTGGCCCAGAACTTCCCTGACAAAGAGATCACCAGCTATGCTTTGGCTGCTTTCCCCATTGGTAACGACGCCTGGGCCAACTTTGCAGCCTCGCAGGCTAAGGGTACCATGTACCGTGGAAACAACGTTGCTGATGGTGTTCCTGTAAGTTTTGCGAATTGTGATACTCCAGCCATCTACTAACCATACATCCAGAATATGTATGTCCGGCTTCCTCTCAACTTCAAGCACTATGGAACCGTAAGTAATCTCATTATATTTCGAGGATTGTCTCGCAGTCACTTACGCTTAATCTACGCAGGAAATCTATAGCTCTGGACTCCGGGCCACCACTCGCAAGTGCGATGGACAGCGTGACCGTGCTTGCTCTGCTGGAAATGGCATGTACGGTGTCACTGCCGGCCACTTCCGGAGCTTTGGTGTTGGCATGGGCGTTGCTGGATGCCGCTCTATCCTGTGAGGTGCAAGAGGTCTACCATGAAAGGCTTTTCGAGCCCTTGTTGAACAAGATATCTTGTATTGGGCTTGCGCCAGCACTTCACCAGTCCCGGTGTTTCTCTCTCGCTGGCGAAGGAAAACGGGGCTGCGATTTGGCTAACTGGTTACCTGTATTTGATAGTTGGCCATTCAGCATGACTAGCACCATGAAATGGATTACTGCTTCTGTTACTAGTCAATGATCATTGGTTTTATCCCCGTGTATACACTCACTTGCGAATCTAGTGTTGCGCAAAATTCTGTTGCAATAAACCTCCCTGCTAGAGGCTTCAACTTCTATTGATCACATCCAAAAAGGAAGCCTTGTCTATCATTTAAGAGGGTTTGTAATTTCAAAAAAAAAAAAAAAAAGTGTGTACGGGCGGTTTGGTAGTCGCAATGGACTGGTTTCAAAAAACAAGGGACATCTGTGGAGATAAGATAAGATAAGATCACCTAGTTTGGTACGATCAGATAAGTTTTCTCCCTGAAAACCCTCCCATCGCAAATTGGTCACGTGACCTATCAACGAATCAATCAAACTTGAATTGCCAACGGCACAGTTTTTTTTTGTAGAGCAGGTTTTCCTTCGTTGTATGCAACAATTGCAGATATTCAATAGCAAAGCTGAGCAACGGGTTGGATCAAACTTACCTTTCAACACCCCCCATCAAAAATCTTGTCGAAACACATCACTATCACACCTTTATCTCAACCTGTCAAACTGGGATATGGCCCTCCCTAGGCCCTAAACAGGATTCTTGGTTTTTATGGTGGTCTAGTGGAATAAAGCCGTATTTTATTCCAATACAACCCTTTCAGATATCTTAAGTGAAACACACTCTTCCCTCTGGCTGTGGCCTCTGTGGGTAAAAGGATGGGGTCCGCCCCTGCTCTGGCTCCAAAATTATGCCGTATTGCAGTGTTGAGTATTAATCCGCCCACCGGGCAGACCATAAATATGGTTGCAATAAGTTCAAAAAGTGTCGCATTGATATGGAAGCCTAAGAACAGGCTTTGCGCAATCATCTAGATGACGACTTTACACAGGGTGTCGGTCGATTCTGGAAGATCCTCCCAACACGCCCTTACATGAACTCCCGTCTTGATTATAGGGCTGCCCTGATATTCGTCAAGAATGTCGAATCCGCCCAAGCGCAGCTCGATACCCTCATGGAGAACCTGCGACTCTGTCGTGGTGACAATATTGGATCCAGAGATCTCGTCCCTTGTCTAATGATCCGCTTGGACAGGGACCAGGAATGTTACGATTTCTTGAACTGGTGGGCAACATCCGCCAACAACCCCAAGTACAATTGGGGTGATGCAACCTCCCATACCTGGACAACAAAAATGCCAACCCGCTTGAGCCGGTCGAGCCTTTCCTCTGTGGAGGACAAGGTCTTTCGCACATCGTGGCAGTGACTCTTCTCAAAATCGAACTGTATTTCCTCTTGCTCGCCACCCATGGAGCCCACGCGTACGAGGAGGCATCAGAAAAGAACCGCAAGGTTATGGATGGGATGATCGAACTCAGGAATTCGACCATGGCTAGGAATCCACACGTCGCCAATCTGACAAGTCCCGAAGCTCAGCCTGAGATCCAGAAGCTTAAGCTCAGATTCGCAAATTGTATCACGCTGTCAACAAAGCGAACCCGTACTTTTGGCCGGAGGCCATCAATCTTATCTAAGATACTCGGAAGTTCATATGGATGCTGTACTTACATACGAACCTAGTGTTGCACAATATTCTGCTGTAATGAACTTTGCTTGCCAGAGGCTTCAGCCTCTATCGATCACATCTAAGGGGTACCTCCGCCTAGGTGTATCCGATTAAACGGGCTTCATAGATAGGACACGGCGCGCCTGCATTAAAGCTTGCTTGCTAAACAGTATCATTTATAATATTTTCAGAATCAAACACCTCAATTGGTATGAAACGCAAATCACCTAGTTCTTAGCATGCTCCACATTAACAGCACCCGGCTTCTCGTCTTCTTCTTGGTTCATCTGAGCTCCCTTTTGGTGTGCCAGCACCTCCTCTCCCTGAGCAACGTGATTGGCACCACCAAACAGAATATCGATCTCCTCAAGGGGAACCTGCTTGGTCTCCGGGACGAGGAACCAAACGAAGACTGCAAGTAGGAAGTTGATACCGGCAAACATGTAGAAAGCATAGAAGCCCTCGTTGTCGAGGAAAATAGGAAAGAATTGCTGGACGATGGCATTGGCGATGTTCTGCGTCTGCGACGCCATGCCCACAGCCTGGGCGCGCACATTCATTGAGAAAATCTCGGACGTCCAAATCCACACAGTTGCGCCCCAAGATGGTTTGTCTGGGAAATAATGTTAGCTCGAGTTTTATTTACAGGGGAATAGTGATTCGATAACTTACAGAAGAATATGAACAAAAACATAAGGAACACAATCGATATACCGACAGGTTCTGACTTGGCTCCGTTGGGGAGTTGTGGTGTTTCTGTTTCGACGGCAGCGACGATAATCATGCAGAGACCCATACCGATACCACCGATAATCAAGAGGAACTTTCTTCCGAAACGATCAATAATCCAGATGGCGTTCAGGGTAAAGATAATTCCGAAGGTGGCGTTCAGAGCGTTGATCAAAGCAATCTTGCTGTCGCTGGTAAACACTTTCTGGTAGATCTTGGTAGAGTATGAGTTGAGAGAGCCTTGTCCGGTGACCTGTTGACCAGCATTGAGAACCAGAGCCAGAGCCATACGCTTGCGGAGTGACCTGTCCTTCCAGAGAGCAGAGTAATTGCCAGAGATGGCTTCTTTCTCGTATTCGATGGCCTCGCGAATCTCTAGCAGCTCTCGCTCAACTTCCTCCTCGGTATCACGAACTCTTTGCAGGGCTTCACGAGCCCTCTCGATATTGTTGCCTTTCTGAATATACCTATTGATGGTCAGTATTGCTGAGAACCAATAGATGTTACCAAAAGGGACTTACCAACGAGGACTGCCGGGGATGGTCGGCAGGAGGGCAAGGATCATTGTAGGAACCAAAAGCTGGAAAATAACAACCAATTTCCAATCCCACTCACCAAGATTGGGAACATTCTTGGTGCAGGCAAAGTTGATCCAGAAACAGATGAATGATCCAACAGAGTAGAACATCTGCCAAAAAGTCATGATCTTACCACGGATCTCCGGCGGAGCTAGTTCACCAATGTAGATAGGGCCAGCAGCTGCAAAACAACTCTGTCAGTTCACATCATTGAAACCACGCGATCAACAAGACTTACTCAATGCAATACCCTGGCCAATACCGATGATACATCTACCTGCAAGGAAGCAAGCAAGATTGTGATGAGGAGTGAAGGTTTGCATGAAGGTAGCAACAATGACCAAAAGACAGCCAATGCCCATTCCAAGCTTGCGGCCTAGAAAATCTGCACATGGTCCTCCCAGGAAGAAACCACCAAAGATGGCACCAACCGTGTATGCTGTATTAATTGAGCCGATTGTGTTCGCGTTTGGGTTGTTCATCCAAGCCAGCCAGTTTTTGGAACCTTGGACGGAGTTGAAGACAGATGCATCGTAGCCGTAGAGCACCATGCATGATGCTGCAACACAAGAGATGTACCTAGAAAGATGAGTCAGAATATGTTTAGTAGAGTAGATTATGGCACCAACCAATTGTACGCTCTCTTGCGGCTCATTAAGAGACCCATTATGATGGGAGGGGATTAGGGTAACAGTGAGGTCGAAGATCCTTCCCAAATAGTCCCACACTATAATGGATTTAAGAAAGCGGGCAGTGACAATGACCCTCGAGTAATACAAGAACACAGTTAGAGATGAAGTACATTCCAAGGGGCACCTGAGTGGGCGGAGACCACCGGTATATAAAGTAACAAGAGGCGATTAGGGCACGTTCGGGGGAAAACTGAAACCCCCATGTGAGCAAGGACAAGGTGGATCAGACCATCCCCAGAATCTACAAACCCCGGATATGCTAAGAATATTTTGGCACTTTAGATAACGGGGAGCCGTCTCAGGATCGCTGAATGGTGGGGTATGCGGAGTCAATGGCATATGGGGCAACGCGTATCTCATGCCTATTCGGTTTCTCATTGGCTTGAAACCTTATCACATGCACGGGCCGGACCTGGGGTAATGGGGATCTGGGGTTCGAGGATATTTTTCAAGCTTTTCGTTCCAGCGAGATGAAGTGGGTGGAGTTTCCACGAATCGGCGGGCTGGAGGACAAGTGGCTTGGGAGAAAGCCAAGTCCACCAATAGGCTAAATGGGGAAGGATCACATTAGACGTAAGACATTTGACCTAAACTAAACAAGCAAAAGATAAGCGACTGGGCTTCCGTGATGCTTTTAGGTGATGCTTTTAGGGAGATAGGGCTGGTTTCTCCACATGCCAAGAGATGTAGAGTAGGCAACCTTTTATTGCTTTTTATATGCCTATTGATATTACGGTCTTTTGGCATCCTGTCTATTTAGTTGGAGGTACCTATCTTGTTCTTTTATAGGTACACTGGGGAAGGACAATAGAATATGCTACATACTACTCAGAGTAGGTAAATCCAAGGGAAACTAATAAGACTCCCAACTTTTGTCAGAAACATGACTTGAGTAGAAAGATCTACGGTGAAGTTCTTTTTAAAGATACAGAGCTTCATATATCTTCGGGAAGCTTTTTATATTTCTATAAGACCGAGCTGGCTTTACTTGTGGGAACGTCGGACAAGATACATAATGCCTCGGGGTACCATGAATGTACTCAATTAACGAGGATTGAGTGCGACGAAGATGACTAGTGTCTCTATCTGCTAGCGAACATCTCGCTCCAGTTTTTGATTCGCTGGCTTGTTGATCGAACTCAGGATTCCATAGTAAAGCCACCTAAGTCCCCTATCTATATGCCTATAGTTAATCTTATGGTAGACATACCTATATATCTGGCATAATATCATAAGATTACTTTCTTCAACGAGGACGCACTAAACCTCAATGAATATAATAGTAATTGATTTTAGTGACACAGATGTTACTATCTGGGGTATACGCACATACCTTTTTATAACGGTTGAAGGTTATATATAGATGCTGCGTTCGTGGCTCTTTGAGAAGTTCTGGTTATGTCCTAATTTCCGTAGGGAAATCAAGGCGCGTTATATAGTCATTGTTCCGCAACTATTTCTATAATTAGGAAATAGAACAATAGAACTCGTCGCTCTGACCCTGTTGTTTAATTGGCGCACGAAATTTCGATGCTCTTGCATTTCTGTCATTCGTCTCACAGAAGTAATGTGGTTTATTGGCCAAGTCAGCGTTCCTTGCATTCCTTACACATGCAAGGAAGCAAAGTGTCACAAGAGGTGTAAAATCTGTCAAGGGTGTATGCCATCTGTTCCAAATGTCACGCGCATCCAGCTGGTGGTCCAGACGGCTTTCAAGAGTACATCGACCTTACGGTCTGATCCGTTTCATGGGCTCTGTTCGACCCCGTCGAGCCAGCCCTCAATGTGCCTTTTCTTTGGACTCTGGTGCTTTTCCGCCTCTGATTTCGCATCGTCGGGCTCTTCTTCTTCGTCGGTGCCTTCCAAATCAATCCATGAATGTTGGTATATGGGTTTTTCGCAGTGAGGATTGCGCCAAGCCAGAGGTTTCCAAGTAGAGGATTTCGATTGGTCAAAAAGGCGGCTAATTCATTCTCCCTAGGAAAGATCGAATCGATAATCGCAAAACCCGGATTCAGGCGCTGACAACCTCGGAAGGTTACACTCAATCATCTGGATTGAAAAAGGTACTGCACAAAACAGACCGTAACCCCCACATATTGGAGCTTAACGTCATGTACTTGGGAACTGATTCGTTATGCGCAATGAGAAGATCTGGAATGGAAATAGGCGAGTCACCAACACGCTGTGTCGGTACCGGTCGAGAAGCTTGTCTTGGAAGCGGGAGTGATATTATCCTCCCCCTAAGGAATGGAATGTAGAGTACCCCAGCAACGGCGACTGTGCACTGAGCGTAAAGCCGGTGGTGAACACAGAAACGAGAGAGGTTGTTGAGAGCGCCCCCCCCCCCGACGATGGGGCTCCTGATTTAGCGCCCAAAAAGTCCTTGGTGGCTAAGGTAAATCCCTTCTTCTTTGCTGTGATCGACCATGGCGATAAATAAACATGGCCATTGTACTTAGCGATCGCATCCCAGCCATCGTCAGAACACAAGATAGTGCGCCACCAGAGGACTTCCTCCTCACAAGCATCATCACCGATGTCAACTTCAACCATAGGTTGATTGTCCGACTCCAGCAATAGGCCCTCCATGCTATCGCTATCCGCAGTGTAGCTCTTATGACATTCGTGGTCAGCAGAGCGACTAAGCAGCTCGGCCCATCGAGCAGATATTATATAGGCCCATGCAAAGTAAAGGACTGATAAATAGTTTCCCTCGTCATAGCCCGAAAGTCCCCAAACTCCAGGCCAATCTGAGAGAGAAGAATCTTCCGACAATTCCACATTTAATCGACTTCCAACTGCTAATAGAAGCTGCTTAGGCAAGACCTTTGGCGGTAGGTCACAGACTCCTTTAGAACCCCTCCAAGTTAACTTGCCTTTGACGAAAAGACTGTCCTTCCCCTGTGCCGATTCCTTTTCCTCACAAGCGAACGAAATTGTCTCGTTGAACGAAGCAACTCCATCACCGAGAAAAGGCGGGGTCTGGCTGACGAGAGGTCTCATGTTTATGGCTTGCCGGCGTAGCTTGTGTTGTTGTTTTTTTCTCGGTAGCTAAGTAGGAAGTCCATGTCTTGAGACTCTCATGAAGGACCTGGTTGAATTCATCATCACCTGGGCGCAAGGCATCGCCCATCACAAACTGAGGAGGGCGGCCGTTTATAGTTGAAAACCAGCGAGTGCAGAAGAATGAGTTAATGTCCACACTTATGTATCTTGAAAGTTCGGAAGTAAGGGACTCAAGGTTGAATTAATCAGGCACGAGCAGCTTGTTTATTATACATAACAATCCAAACGTCCGATTGTCACTTCAGCATAGCATACATATCACGTGCTCTCGTGATTTTCCGAACGCGTTCTGCGACAGTGAAGGTCCCACTCTGATCTGACAGATTGAACTCTGATCTGGCAGATTCAAGCTTCATTCAGTGTTCTTTGAACATATTTCTTCTTCTTTGGGTTTGCCATGAGATACCTAGCTATATGAGCCCAACAATCTGCCCTCCTACCCGCCCAGATCTGCCATCTTGACCTCTCGCAATGCCACCCCGCAAATCAAAGAAAAAGCAGACGCGTCTTGCCTTTGCCACTTCAACCGCTTCGCCTTCAGCGGACGTAAGCCCCGAGCAAGGCAGCCGATATGCAACACTCACATACGACAACCCAAGTTTGGGTACATACCGTCCACCAAAGTCTCTCGAAAGCAAGCCGGAAACTTCACCCGAGAAGAAACGGCCAAAGCTCCCCGCCAAGAAGAGGTCCAATGATAAGCCCGCGAGTACGGTGATGATATCTATCCTCAATACAACCAGAAAGCTAAGAAGAAGACCAACTGTTCATAGAAGATCAATCGGGCAATGAATCCCTAGACGAACCTATCATTCCTGCCTCCCAGAAGAGAAAGAAAGCCGCGCAACCCGATAACCTCAACCTAGCAAAGCCCGATGACTCCCAAGATGCGAAGAAATCCCGTTCGCGCAAATTACAGCGGTCCTTGCAATTCTCAAACGCACAGACTGTGAACAAGGATGATTCTGATTCGGAGGAGCTATCTCGGCCGCGGCAAACACTCAAGCGAAAGGCCGCAAGCCCACTGATTGACAGCGACTCAGATGAGCCTGTGGCCTCCTCGGTCGCCAAACGGCGCAGGTCTACCCGAGGTGGTAATTCTTCAAGCTCGCCCGTTATACTCAGCGAGGATGATTCAAACGAGTCAGTGGCTCCTTCGACCGCCAAGAGGCGCAGGGTAGCAAGGCCAGCCGCTGTGTCCGAAAGTGATGATGATGACTCGGATGAGCCATTGGGCTCCTCGCCAGTGAAGAGGCTCCGACGTGGACAGGAGAAAGAAACTCCCAAAGCTCCCACCACCCCCCGCCACATCTCGAAACAGGACAGACTTGATATCGCAGAGGATTTGGAGGACCTTCAGGATTCCGGTATGGACCGATTGCCGAGCGAGGCTCGTTTATTCATGCTAATTCCAGTCATGCGTAGTTGTTAAGAAAAGTCGAACTCGCGGCCGGAATGTCGAATCTGCCCGAGACAAGAGAATGAAGCACCTTGAAGCCCTCCGTCGCAGACGGGCTGGTGTGAAAGATGAGGAGGAGGACGAGGAAGAAGACGATGATGAGGACGAATACGATTCCGATGTGCAAGAGATCAAACGATCTGGGAGCGATGCCAGTCCCTCTGGCCGTGGTCTCTGGCGTCATCACGACGATGACAGCGACGTAGAATCAAACATCGACCCCAATGAGAACCTCGATCGGTACGAAGACGACTTCGTCCTAGAAGATGAAGTGAATGACCTCGGTGTACCCACCGAGGAGATCCCCTTCGAATTCACCCGACATGCATATAAGCAGCCGAAGGAATACTTCCGCGACGTCATCGGCTGGATGGTGCAAAATAAGCTGAACGCGGCCTTCCCTCGCTCCGACGATATGTACAAGATGGCATTCATGAAGCTAGAAGATGAAGTCAAGGGTCGGGCTGGTTCACAGCTGATCTCCTCCGTTTGGAACCCCAGTTTCGTCTATGCCCTCCAGGCCCGGCCACACATAGACATCTCCGCCTTTCCAACGGAGGAGAACCATTCCTGCGATGCTTGCAGGCGCTCTGGACATCCCGCTTCTAGTGATGTAAAGCTCTACGGGAAGGCCTACTCCTTGCAGACGCTGGAGCCGCTGGAAGACGACAATGACGATAGCGATGATAGTGATGAGGATTCCAAGCACAACGATGGAAAGGACCGGGACCGGGATGGCCATGTCATTCCTCCGGAGAACGTCCGGTACTACCTAGGAAAGTAAGTTTGCCTTGGACAGTCATTTCAATCGAACTCACCCTCTAACCGTTTGCTATTGTTTCAATAGACAATGCAAGGCGAGAGCCCAGCTCGCCCACACCCTTACCCATTGGCGCTACCATCTTAATGAATGGGTCATCGATTACCTTGAGCGTACGGGCCACATGGACGATGACGAGATCCTCAGACGAAATGATATGAGCGTCAAGCGGAAGACGCGAAATGCAAATGATGTCCTCGACAGCATGACTGGAACTGGTGAAGTCGATAAGCTTTGGCGTGACTTCCACATTAATCTCAAGTCTGCTCGCGAGAAAGAGGTATGGTCTTGTGTGTTTTGTTTAAGTGGTTCATGGTGCTAATTGTATTTATTCAGTCTATCTACGGATGATGCTATGATCATATCCAGAGCCAGTTCACCCGAGGGCCACTATATGTCCTTGAATGGCTTTATCATGAACTTCCATGAAGACTACGACACTTGTAGCTACCTAGGTTTGTCACATCACTTTCCTTCTCCAGTGCTCGACCTTGCACAATGATACCCTTTTTCTTGCTTTTGTTTGCAAATTCCCAGCTATGTCCAGTCATGCTCAGCGTAGCAGTAGGTAGCAAGCTGGCTATCTCAAGAAATCATCATCTAAGAGCCTACTTAGTATCTATATTCAATGCAGTTCTAGGTATGATATGCCGTATCATATGCCTCCTTTCGCTAGCCCCTGTAAGAAGGCTAGGACTACAAATTGTGAAGATAACCAAACCCATCCGTTTTCATTACCTGGACATGCACATGGGGAGAGAAGAAAAAGGTGTATAGAGAAACAGGAAGAAAGATGATTGGGGTTGTACAAATACATGCATGCATAAGCTGCCGGAGCCAAAATGTCAGAAAGCATGAGAGATGCGAGATAAAAAGGGAAGTAAAAAAACAAGAAGTATAACAAAGATCCGAACAAGTCAAGACAAGAAGAGAATCGGAAACCAACTCCTTCCGGGTGCTTTTAGTCCTGTTTCTTGAGATCTGGCCAAAATAGGTGATTGGGAATCCCAGGACTTTAATAGAATCACGCCGGCATCCACTTGGGTATGCTGTTTGCAGCACATCAAGTCTCAACGTCGATAATCGCGTCGCTGGATCCTTTGTCAATCTCTCTGCTTTCCGAAGTGGTATTAATTTACAGAGTGGGTTGAGCCACCTTCTCGGGTTCGGAGCCGGGGGTGAGCATCTGCGAGTAGGAACCATAATCAGTATAGTGTTTCAAAGATTGGGAGGCCGGTAAAATGCGCGAGAATGGTAAACGATGACAGTGTTGAGGGGGAAAAAAGAATTTGGATATTGCGAGATGCGAATACCCGAGGCAATGTACACGGTGTCAATTGTGCCAATGACAGCAAGAACCGGGATTCAAAATAGATGTTGCAATTTCGATAAAAACAAAGGAAACAAAATCAGAAGAAAACACAAGACACATACCTCGTTAGCTCCCTTGATCATTCCCTGCTCGCGCTCCATCTGGATGTACTGCTCCTCCTCGGCGTAGGCCAAAGCGAATGGCACACCGAGCAGGAAAGCACTGGTGCTGATAACCCAGAGGGCATTTCCACTGAATGAAAAGGTGGCCTTGGTAAGGTCTGTGATGGAAGAGACGGTGCTGCAGACGGTGCGGCGGGCGGAGGGGGGAACCATGTCTTTCAGAGCGGTGACACGCTCGTAGAGCGACTCGGCCTCGAGCTCGACATCCTCATCGTCGGAGATCTCGGAGTCTGTTGTTCATACCATGTCAGATAATGTTCTTGATGGTATTTGCGCTTGATGTGTTTATTTCTGGGGTATCGAGGTCGCGTGGTTGAGGGATTGGGATTGGGGACTGGGATGACAAGAGGAAATTCAGGGAGCAGTGTATCCTCTCGTTGAAGCAATTTCCCGTGCAAATGACAATGACGCGATGCGAGTTCCGTCTGGGTACGTGTGTTCGAGCGGTACTAACCAGTGTCTGAGTAGTCCTCATCGTCAGAGACTAGGAGAGCGTCGTGCTTGGGGGCAGCGGGCTTTTCGGTGAAGTGCTCGTCTTCGACTTCAGTGAGCTTGACCATTTTGGGCGATTTGGATGGGAATAACGAAGGGGATCTAGTTAAAGGTGATGGTTGAATGATGGAAGGACGCTCTGGTTTCGCTCCGACTTTTTTGCCGAAAAGCGGCGAGGAGCTTGGACCCACCGACAACGATATCATTTGTTTTTGATATGAACTGGTGTTGGTGAAAATATGAAAGGGTGAATGCATAGAAAAGGTAAAAAAATAGAAGAGTGAATTGGGAAATTCTACGTGTTCGGATAAAGCCCTGTTTTAAAAGAGAGGTGTATTCTACAGAGGCGAAATGCTGGCCATAGTCTATAATTACAGATATCCTTTAGATGCGACCACTTCACCACATGACCCTTATGTTCGACACATTCACGCAAGTCCAGAGGCATGGAATCATCTATTTACCTTCGGCCAAGCTTCCACCGGGAAATCCGTTCTTGGATCTCCTCCCAGGGGAATTTTCGGAGCTTGTAGCCTTCCAACTCGCCCTCCTGCAGCACAACAGTAGGCTTACCAGTGCCCTTGCCCTCATTGTGGACTTGACCACCAAAGACTTGACGAGCCACACGGCGGAGGTCCTCGACAGTGAGAGCCTCAATTTGCTCACACATCTCCCGGACACTGACCTTGCGGCCGTGGACCTGCACCTGGCGTCCAAGATCCTCAAGCTCGACCATGCGAGACTCGAGGTTCATGAGCAGCGAGGAACGGAGCTGGTTCTTCGCACGGTTGACTTCCTGTGCTTGAAGCGAGCTGTAGCCAGTGTCCAAAGTCAGGGACTGCAGCTCACGACACATGACCTCGACCATCTCCGTGATCCGGGTCGGGCTGCAGGATGCGGAGATTCCGAAAATTCCACTATCCGTGTAGCTGTGATTGAAAGCAATGCAGCTCTCGACCCAACCGTGCTGGTTCAGCACATTAGTGTAGAGTCGCGAGTACATACCCTTTCCAGGGCCACCGGCCGAGAATGAGCCACCACCACCAAGGAGGGTCTGGAGAGTAGCGAGAGCATAGATATCAGGCGAGGAGATGGGGACAGCCTCGAATGCAAGGTGGATGTGACTCAGGCGAGGAAGCATGGGGCTCGCTGGCGGAGGAATCGAGGGGAGGGCGATAAAGCCACCGGTGTAGTGAGCAGGTTGACGGAGGTTTAGCGCGGATGGCTCAACCAGGGATGAGTGGAGAGGCTCTACTGTAGAGTCCTTGGAGGAAGAGAGGTTCTTGAGGAATGGGAGCTTCGACAAGAGCGAAGTGTGTGTTTTTTGGGAAGCAGCCGGGCTGCTGATAGTCGATGAGGGCGTGAAGGAAGGAACGGTCGGCACCTGGCCCTCGCGGGCGGCCGCTTGGGAGTCAGACAGTGTGGTTTCGATTCCACTGCCTGACAGTACAGGACCCTTGGCTTTGTTGATGTCCCTCGACTTCATGTCGCCAAAGTATTGCTCCGTGAGCTTAACAGCCTCTCCGTGTGGCACTCCGGCAAACGCAACCACCATGCGATCCGGGTTGAAGAAGAGTTCCCTATACCGTTCCACAACTGCCTTGTTGATTTCGCCTAACCGTTCTTCCGGACACAATAGCGGATTTCCAAGAGTGTTGTCGGCATAGGCAGTCATGTGAACCAATTCCGGAAGGATGAGTTCTGGCTTTGCCCAAATCTCGCCAATTTCGTACTCCGCTGTTGCGAGCTGTTGGATAACCTCCTCTTCGGTGATGAGGGGATCACGGATGGTCTCCGCAAGCAAACCGAGCGTGGTAGGGACTGCGGAGTTGAAACTGGCAGACTGGTACATCAACGATTCCCGAGATGAGGCACACTGGATGTTACCGCCTAGGGACTCAAGAATCTCAAGCATTTCATCTCCGGTGCGCGCCTTGGTCGACTTGAAGGCTAGACGGTCCATAATGTGGCTGACACCGCGTAGGCTCTCGTCTTCGTAACGAGATCCGGCATCGACGTAGACTCCGACACCAGCGAAGGGACCCGGTAATGATTCTGTGGCGACGCGAACTCCATTTGGAAGTGTGGTGATTTGCTCTAGCTCGGCGGGATCCTGTGGATAAATAAACAATTTGTCAGTTACCAATAACGCTACTTTGTAATAGCTAACAAGGGCTTTCTTACCTTGGCCGAGTCATTGATGGTAGAGAGGCTTCTTGACACGGCGCGAGGAGCTCGTGTCAATGGCTTCGCGGCCTCAATGGCCCGCAATGCTGTGCGGCGCATGATGGTTATGTCTGTACAAATCCGAAAGCCTGGTCAATTCGGGATTTCTTGGTGCACCGAATATATCCGGAAGAGGTGATGTTATGTCGCTCGGACGGATTGTCGGCGAAGAATCGTAATCGATCCGAAATGCTTAGCTAATCCGTCGCATGATGGATGGATGGCCAGATGTTCTTCTTTGACATAGCAGTTTGAAGTGGGTAAATCTTTTACGACCAAATTATTAATGTTTCTGAGAAGAGGCCGTGTTCTATTCATTTTCGTCATCATTCGTGTCTAGACGCAGCAGGGCTGCCCAGGTGTCTAGGTAGGCCGCTTACCCCAGGGCCAAGACCCTGCAGGGCTCGAATATAGACTCATGCCCTGGTGAACATGTTGATGAGGAATCTTGATGGCATTTAATCTGCAGCAAATAAGAATGAATCATCAATTTTTCTATGTAATAAAGAATTGAATAACTAAGGGTTTTCCGAAGCCCAGTTTCTATACCAATCAAGACATGAAGCATTCGCGACACTCGCACCAATCTTGATGTTAAGCCCACACAAAATCTGCTTCACAGCATTCTCGACCTTCTTGCCATTTGAGGTCACCGGAATCTCGGGGCATGCGTCAATAATGCCAGGGACATGCCGGGGGCTAAGCTCCTTCCGAATAGTGGACTGGATGCGTGCCGCGAGATCCGCCGGCATACCGGACTCGTTGCGAGAAGAAAGTCGGACAAACAGAACGACCGTCTCATCGGTGTCGATGCCATCTCGCCTCCTACCAATGCAAAGGGAGTCTTCCACATCTTCGGCGAAATGCTTAAGTAGAATATTGTAGATCTCGGCACTTCCAAATCGCACTCCAGATGGCTTCAGTACGCCGTCGCTGCGGCCTAGCATGACCACACCTCCGGTTTGTGGGTTCAAGCGCACGTAGTCTCCATGGTGCCAGGCTGAGGACCCAAACACATCGAAGTAGCTCTTCCGGTACTTCTCCAGGCCTGTTGGTCCCGGGGGCCAGAACATAACTGGTTGGGCCGGGAAAGGTGTGACGCAGACAAGATCACCGGGTTCACCCGTTGCACTGATATCTTTTCCAGCATAGTCAAACACTGAGATGTCCATCCCCAAAGAACGACATTGGATTTCTCCTTTGTAAACTGGGAGAATGGGGCAGCCGGAGGCGAATAGAGAGAGAATGTCCGTACCACCGGTGATGGAACCAAGCATGATGTCGTGGTGGACAGAGGAATAAACGTATTCGAATGTTGATGGTGCCAACGGGGATCCAGTACTGAAGATGGCCCTTAGGGTCTGCAACGACACTGGTCTATGGACATGCTTGCGCGGGTTCAAAGCGGCTTGTTCGAGGAGAGAGAGATACTTGGCTGATGTACCGAAATGGGTAATTTGAAGCTCTTCGATCAGCCGCGGCATGGCCATTTCTCCCTTTCCACCTTCAGCATCAAAGGGTCGGAAGGGTGAGCCATCGTACAGGACGATTGTTGCTCCACTGGCCAAGCCCGATACCAGCCAGTGCCACATCATCCAGGTTGTCGTTGTGAAGTAAAACAAGCGATCACCCGGTCGAATGTCACAGTGAAGAAGATGCTCTTTCTTGTGTTGCAACAATGTACCCAGAGACCCATGAACGATAGGTTTGGGAGCCCCTGTTGTACCGGACGAGTACAGGATATAGACGGGATGATCCGGTCTCAAGCTTGCAAACTCTAATGGCGCCTGAGAGTCCTTGATCTCGGACACGAAATCGCCATAAGCCTTTGCTTTCCCATTTGCAGGTTGGAGGTCGTCTAGGTTAACTTCAAGTTCCGGAGTAGTAATAAGAAGCACCAAAAGCTCAAGGTCCGGCAATTCGGAGACAATCTCCCGTACTTTGGCATGTGAGCTATGCACCTTGCCATTGTAGAAGGATCCATTGTCTGCAAAGATGATCTTAGGTTGGATCTGCTTCAAGCGCTCCAAAACGGCATGCACACCGGTGTCAGGTGACACGCCAGTCCAAAAGGCCCCGATTGAAGCAGCGGCCAACATTGCCACGACGGTATTAGCATGATTGCCCACGAAGCCAGCGACACGATCGCCGGTCTTCAGACCTGCTTCTTTCAGAGCGTTTGCGCACAGCCGAACTCGCTCTCGTAGCTCCTTCCACGAGATGAATTCGCGGGCTGCTTCAGTGGCGCCAATCACTGCTACGGAATCTTCATCCGGCGAGGTGGCGGGATACAAAAGATTCTCGGCGAAGTTCAAAGTGCTGCCTTCGAAGAATGAAGGTCTAGGAAATAACACATCTTTTGAATCAAGGACCTATGTAGATCGGATTAGGATCGCATATCTCAGGTCCAAGATGATGCATCCAAGCTCGAAATGGGGATTACTCACCTGTTGGTATGGATTGTGGGCGTTGATCTTTGTATAGTGCCAGATTTCCTCCCAGAACTGTGCTGGTTCAGAGACACTCCATTTCCAGAGTGTATCGTAGTCATTCAGTAACAAGCCAAACTTCTTGTTCACTTTAGTCATGAAATCATAGATCTGGGTTGTCTCAGGAGAGGAGGGCCGCCAGAGCTCCTTGGCCTCTGGCTCAACGTTTACGTCGATATGAGGCATACCTAATGGTGTTTGTAGAAACAGTCACACGGTAAGGCCGGGAGTTGAGCTTCGGAGTAGTGGAGTATGTACTCCGTAGACTGTAGACTGGTGTTAGGTTGAAATTGAACACAGATTCAATATATCACAACCACTGGAGCCCCCAAAGAAAATGTGGCAATAGACTTGATCCCAACAGATTTGCAGGATCTGATAGGGCTTCACAACAGGGGTCAAAGCTTGAAGGCAAGAACCTTGGGAAGTTGCACTGTGCAAATACCTCAGGCGGAGCGGGAATGATCGGGTATTGAGTTGCCGATCTCCGCGGCTACAATGAATTTTATACAACCGCCGACGTGAGTGTTAAGGAATTGGAAAGCTTCTCTGATATCCATGGATGCATATATTCCAATATTCCAATCACTCCAGATGTCACATTAGGAAAGTGACATTAGCTGCCTCAGGCATCTTGCCGTTTTCATATCTAAAGCCCTTTTTTAGGCTACTAGATGCTTCGACGTCACATATCGTGATGTAGGTGTCACAGACCTCGAAGTCGAGATGATGTGACTACATATATTTGGTCCAAAAGATTCATCGGATATACCGGAGGATGAAATGCCCCTTTTCTCCCTTTTCTTTTCTCTTCTAAGGTAAGCACAATACATGGACATAAATCATATTACATAGTTATTACTCTGTATAACTACAGTTATACAATTCATAAATTCCGTGCATTGACTCTTCTCTGGTCTTCTCTCTGATCTTCCCTCTAGCCTCTTGGCTTTGGGCCTTTTCGGGCCAGAAATTTTAGTGCGGGAAAAAAAAAACCTTTAGTATTGATATGGTAATAATACCTCCTTTCCAGGAAAAATAAGCCAATCATACCTCGTTATCACTGTATTATCACCGTACTGTATCTGTTTTTAATTAATACCAGGAGGTCGCATGAGTTCGATGCAGCTTAGGGAAACACACGGTCTCTTATTTATCTTTCTCAGACTCTCCTTCTTCTTCTTCCCTATACTCGTTTTGATGCTTCACCATCTTTGATAGGGCAGCATTGGTCACTTCGTCATCTGAACGTAGGGCTCTTTGCCCCTTCGTGTCTCTTGCCCCCATTCCACGTGCTCGCAAATTCTAAGCCCTTTCGGAGTACTCGGCTTCTATTTGCTTTGAATCAACCTTGTGGTACGTCTTGATCTGTGGAACTTATGACCTGGAAAGTTCCTGAGTGTGGTTTATTTGGGGAGCGTGGCTCAGGGGGTGTCGCGTGGATGCCTGGTCTAGAACCATCAACTAATTGGCTGCGGTTTCCAGATTGATCACATTGAGGTTGTCGACGAAGACCGAAGATCCCAAGAAACACAACTTGAACACGTCAACTCTCTACCCTCCGGTAGTCCCTGTCTTAAATCGTCAATCCGGACGCCAACCCAAGGCGCCCCTCGATCTTCCAAGGTTGACGTGCACAAAAATAAGACCCGTGCCGAAACTTTACGCGGTTTCCTTCTGCGATGCCTCGTCGATTTAGCAGCAACTCTTCCAACGACACCTCTACCAACCCACCGTCCTTTTCACCTTCTTCGGGAAAGGGCGGTATCTCCGTCAAGGCCCCCACGGTCAAGTCCAATCGCCTTTCTCAGTTATTCTCGGTCTCGCCAAAGTCAAAGACGGAAACTGTACAGAGTGGGCATTCTCAACCTAGCAATTCTTCTCCGCCGATAAGTTTGGCCTCACTGTCCCTACCGACGATTTCTCTTTCAACAGCCACCGCGGATAATCCCAACATGGACGAGCTGCCTACCACACTCTTCCAGCCTCCATCCCCTGAGGAGGCTCGTCGGCTGGCCAAGCAACATGCCCAGTTTGGTCCGATCGGTCATCCCAGCCACCGATACTCCAGTCGACACCCTGGTGGTGTCTTCCCCGAGCCGGTGATGGACGAGCCGCCGTATTATTACCTGCTCACCACCTATATCAGTTACTTAATCCTAATCGCTTTCGGACATGTCCGTGATTTCTTTGGCAAGCGATTCCGCGAGGAAAACTACCGCCATCTCAAGCCTCGCAATGGCTATGGTGCTCTCAACAGCGATTTCGACAACTTCTATGTGCGTCGTTTGAAATTGCGCATCAACGACTGCTTCGAGCGCCCCGTTACTGGTGTTCCCGGCCGCACCATTACTCTTATCGATCGGGCCACGGATGACCACAACCAGCACTTCTACCTGACGGGTACCACTACCGACACCCTCAACCTGAGCTCGTACAACTACCTGGGCTTCGCTCAGTCGGACGGCCCTTGTGCGGATATTGCGGAAGACTCTATCAAGAAGTATGGCATTGCAGCACCCAGCACGCGAGCAGAGTCCGGCACACAGGATTTGCATGTCGAAGTAGAGGATCTGGTTGCCAGGTTTGTAGGCAAAGAATCATCGATGATTTTCTCCATGGGCTTCGGCACCAACGCAACTATCTTCCCCGCCTTGGTCTCGAAGGGATGTCTTTTGATCTCCGATGAACTGAATCACGCCTCGATCCGCTTTGGTGCGCGTCTTTCTGGCGCCTCCATTGCTATGTTTAAGCACAATGACATGAAGGACCTGGAATTAAAACTCCGGGAGGCTATCTCTCAGGGACAACCTCGCACTCATCGTCCCTGGAAGAAGATTCTGGTCGTGGTCGAGGGACTCTACTCCATGGAAGGTTCCATGTGTAACCTTCCTGGCCTTGTACAGCTGAAGCGCCGGTACAAGTTCAACCTGTTCGTTGATGAGGCCCACTCCATCGGAGCCATTGGTCCCAAGGGACGTGGTGTTTGTGATTATTTCAGTATTGATACCTGCGAGGTGGATATCCTGATGGGCACACTGACAAAGTCATTCGGTGCCAATGGTGGCTACATTGCGGCAGACAAGGTGATGATCGACGCACTTCGTGCCACCAACCCCGGTGTCTACTACGGAGAGTCTCCTGCGCCTGCAGTGCTTTCCCAGATCTCTTCTGCTCTGCGGATCATCAACGGTGAGCTCGTTCCCGGTCAGGGCGAGGAGCGGTTGCAGCGATTGGCTTTCAACTCGCGGTACCTTCGTCTTGGATTGAAGCGTCTTGGCTTTATAGTGTATGGCCACGACGATTCGCCAATCGTTCCAGTCCTTCTCTTTAACCCCGCCAAGATGCCTGCATTCTCTCACGAGATGCTCCGGCGAAAGATCTCCGTCGTTGTTGTTGGGTACCCGGCTACTCCGCTGGTCTCGTCCCGTGCTCGTTTCTGTGTCTCTGCTGCCCACACCAAGGAGGATCTTGATCGTGTTCTGACCGCTTGTGACGAAATTGGTAATGTCCTCCAATTGAAGTTCTCTACTGGTATCGCAGGTGGTGCACTGCCTGCTGCCGAACAGCCAGCTCCTCCACCAGAGCTGGAGAAGGAATGGCACCGCAGGCGCTCCGACAATATTTCTCCTCCTCGCTGGCGCGTCGAGGATGTCATCCGACGCGGAGTCCAGGATGTCAAGAATCCCTTGTACTAGTACTAGATTGGCTTCTTTCTCCTACCGGTTGACATGATGTTGTCTTGAGTTCACTCGGCTTTGAGATGTGTCTTCCGTCGGGGTCTTTTTTTTTCCACAAGCGCGGTTGTTGCTGGTCACACTGTGCCGGGGTCTTAATTGCACATGTCCCCTCTTCATTCTGAGTTGCTATGATTGTGACTTTCGCTGGACTTTGCTCCTAAGGCACATAAAAGCAAGTGAACTTGCTCAGACTAGAAAGAAAAGGGGAACTCGGGGAAAACAAGAAGAAACCAAAACGGTCATGAGTTATTCGAACGAATGAATATGCCCCGTTTCCTATGATCCTACTATTGCTTCCTGTTTGCATACAATATTTCATGTTACTTTCTTACTTCACTGTTCTTATTCTTAAGATATTGCCTAATATTGTTCCCACTATTGGCTTTTAATGTATTTTACTATAGTATTTCAGGTCAATTGTCAGGACCTAAGGCTGGATATAGGAGAGGTACTCGCCAGATCACTCGTGTTTACAGTCATACATCCCTTATCCCTTTCTGCTTCCATATAAAATGAAGTCCATATTCCATGAGTTCAATGAAACCACAAGTGAAACTCACGCCCATCCAATGACTTCGAAAATCGTATCCTACATTGCCTTGCTAGTTTGGAGTGCAGGCAATGCCACCAGGAACTATGTAGCAGCTGTGTAAGCCATTGCTTGATAAACACCAGCAACATTATTTAAATAATACAATATCCATATCTGTGCCGGAGAATGAGTATCAACCATGTATGTATCTAGTCCGATCCAAGGTGAATGGTATTTCTATCATGAGCTTTTACGCTTTTATATCCGACGGGTCACGCCAGGATGAAAACAAAAAGAACAAAAGCAAGTCGGGATCCATTCCAGAAGATAGGAGAGATCCCTCTGCACCTCCGAAAGAGTGGGCTGTGAAGAGCCGGAAAAAAAAAAGGAGAACAGGGAAGAGAAGATTTTAAGCGCAACAAAGAAAAAAGACAAGACGCAAGAAAACGCCTGTCAGCAAAAACAGAGGGATATCATTAAGATTCAAAGAATCCAGACATGTCGCAAAACAACAATTTGAAAAGGATAAATTGAATGGGGAAAAAGAAGAGAAAAGAGAAAAGAGAAAAGAGGAAAAAGCAAAACCATAAGACTCGTATACTCGATAAGTCGTCAGGGAGGAAACCATTCCCTCCACCAATAGATGTAAAATCTCAAGCCAGGAACATTGAAGCCATTCACTCTTCTTTCAGACTTCCGACCAAATTGCGTAGCACGTCCATGATGACGGCTTCGTCTTTTGGCTCGCCGCCTGGGAAGGAGCTCTCTGACGCATTGCCCAACACGCGCGCACGCGCACTCCGCAGAACTTCCCGAATGTAGTTCTTGTCCTCATAGTCTTCCATGAGAACAGCTTCAAAGTCATCGATTGCCTTGTTCGCTCTATCAATGAACGAGGATGACTCTGATGGCCCTGGTGCAGGGTTCTGCTGAACAGGGTGTTGCTGTTGTTGATGGTGAGAATGGGCCGGGAGGCCTGGAGGCGGGTGATGTTGGTGCTGGTGTTGGTGCGGGTGTTGATGTTGATGCTGCGGCTGATGCTGGTGGTGAGGTGGCGGATGTTGCTGCTGAGGAGGATGGGACAGCGGCTGCGACTGGGGTTGGACCGGTGGCTGATGCGGATGCGGATGCTGATGCTGGTGTTGGAATTGCGCTCCACCAGAGGGAGGGTAGGCCCGAGGCTGCGGGTTGTTGTGAGGAGGTTGAGAGGATGGCGGCTTTTGTTGGGAGTAAGGGGAATGATGCTGAGGTGGTCCGTGAGGAGGTCGTGCGGTCTGCAACTGTTGCTGCTGGCCGCCTGTCGGAGCGGGGGCAGATGCGTAGGGCGAGGTGTAGGTTGAAGGGATTGTCGCCGCGAATGCAGCTGGGAGGTTGTTGCGAAGTTGACTGGGGATGGGGAAGGATGCAGCTGGGTTGATAGGTGGTACTGGTGTTGGAACTGGTGCTGGTGCCGGTGCCGACACCGGCGGTGCCGGTACTGACACGGGTGCCTGTGTAGGTGCGGGTGCGGATGCGGGCGCAGACGCAGGTATAGCAGCCGGAGTAGGTGTTGGCGCTGGCGACGGGGTAGGAGCAGAGACAGGGGCAGGTGTAGGCGCCGGCGGAGGTGCCGCTGCCGCTGCCGGTGTCGCAGCCTGTGGCGGGGGCGGAGCAGGAGCTTGAACTCGTGGAGCAGGAGGAGCGGTGGGTGTAGGTGCAGGGGCCTTCGATTGAGGTGGGTAGGGACTGGATCGTGGAGGTCCTCCCACATTAACAGATGCCGGGAAAGGAGCAGGCGGTATAGAAGGGAATTGGAAATGCTGTGGCGGATTTGGCACCTGTGGTGGGCCCTGAGGTGGCGCATAAGAATGGGACATCTGAGGCATGTACTGCTGGGGAGCAGGTGCAGGAGGGTGGGACACCTGCGGCGGCGGCGAAGGGCGTCGCTTCTTTTCCTTCTCAACCGACGCGCCTGGAATAAGTTGCCATGACCAACCCTTGCCATCTCGCTCTGCGTGCATGAACAAATGCCCATTGCCGTTCAGGTTGTGCCGTACACTGGATGTCCAGCCCTCAGTCTCACACTTGAAGCGGAAGTACGGATATTTCAGTTTCAGCGCACGATAGATCTGCTTCAACGTCATTGGCGTGCCGGCTTCCGTCAGAGCATCAAAGATGAGAACGGCGTAGTTGTACGGGGGCTTCGCCAAATCCTCGGCATTGTAAGCAGACTCCGGAGGATAATTGGGAGATGGTGACCGTGATGGTTTGCGCTTTTTGACCGGCGGGGGTTTGACATATTCTTGCGGAGGCTCTGCAGACATTTGGCCGCCTTCCGTTGAGGGAAGGGGGGAATCCATTGGTGTGCCATCCGGCTTCTTTCTCTTGGTGTACTTCCGCTTCTCGGACGGTTTGTTTGTTGGCGACTCGGGAACGACAGATTCTTTGGCAACTGTCTTTCCGGCCTTGGGCACTTTGAGTGGAGGTGGCGTGATACCTCCGTTGGCTTCGCGCTTAGCAGCAATTTTCTGTTCCCGGGCAAGCTCAGCTCGCTCGCGCTTAGACATGATCCCATCTTTGGGAGGGCGTCCTGGTCCCCGGCGGCGGGCCGGCTGCGAATCGTTATCCCCATTCTCGATGGAATCCATTGCTTGAACCGATTTAGAATCCTTTGTCTTGAGGATGATCTTCTTTGAAGGTTCCCTGCTCTCGCCGCTCTCGCTTCCAAGTCTCTCCGATTCATCCACGTCGTCATCCATTTCGATCGAAGCACGGGCATCTCTCTCTTCCTCCTCTTCGCCATTTTCTGCCAATTTTTCTTCCATGCGGTCGGCTCCAGTTTCGCCAATAGGAACATCTGGTAGCAAAAACCGGATACGCACACCTCCAATTTGGATGTAGTCGCCGCTATGTAACGGACGAACTTGCCCCGGCGATAGCCAATCAGCCCCAATGAACGCTCCATTACGTCCCATTACCTCCATTTCAAACAAGTTACGGTCAAAGTTGTATGAGATCCGGACATGTCTCCGAGAAATCCCTCGATGGCCTGCGGCACTGCCGTCAACGGTCGTTGGGGGGTGAATGGGAATGGTAGGACAAGAATCAGGGGATGGGAGCAAAGCTAGCGCATCAACCGGCTTTGCGTCTCCGTTTCCATCTTGTAAAGATTGCATGGCAAGCGCATTGTAGTCGGTTGTCGACTGTAGTTGAGCCGGGTTGGCATGCAATGGTACGACAGCCTCGTCAAAGGATGATTTTGATGATCGTCGGCTCATGTTCATATTATTCGGAAGATGCGGGGGTATATCTGGATCAAAACCCATAATACCTCCCCGATCACTGACAACACTGCCCATCATGGCAGCGCTTTCCTCCCGCTTCATATGGTTCGGGGTGTGGGATGTATTTCCTCCACTTGAAC
This sequence comes from Penicillium sp. CF05, assembly GCA_002916455.1. Lineage (NCBI taxonomy): Eukaryota > Fungi > Ascomycota > Eurotiomycetes > Eurotiales > Aspergillaceae > Penicillium > Penicillium sp. CF05. The sequence goes on from PKQL01000130.1 coordinate 53,528, forward strand.
TCTTCGCCCGAGTGCTTCGCACGGCCTGCCGGTACTGGAACTCTCGGTGATGGGCGGCGCGTGCGGCGCGCACGTCTCGCCCTAGGATAAATGAGTAGGTATTGACGTAAAAATGCCCATCATCAAACTCCAACTTGGCAAATGCTTGGATCTTAGGTTCCGATCCAGCAATTGAGGCCGCCACATCTTGATATCCCAGGGCTGACAGATCGGCGTTTTGCGAAAGGAAGGCGGCTGTGAGCAGTTCGTTTTGCTGAAGGGCTTCAAACGCATTTTTCGGGGCGGCGGAAAAGTCCAAGGGCGGAAGGAGCGAGGGCTGCTCAGCGTCCAATTTCGGGTTCATGGGATCGGACAAGGTCCCCATAGCGTCGGATGGGTTAAATCCCGTATGGTTCGTACCCTGGTGTGCAGGATTTGTCCCCATGTGCTCATCACCTAAAGCTTTCCCATTCAGCAAGTCCTGGATCTCGCGAGATATTGAGCCTGTGTCTCGGTGTAAGCTCGGGTCGATGGGCGCGGGGTTTTGGGCTGGCATCTCGTATGACGGGGAAATCGAGTCGTCCATCTTGATATCCATGTGGATGTCCTGGTCGTCCTGTTGTGCAGGTTGTATCGTGGTAGGGGTAGAGTTTGCGGCTGGCTGGTTTCCAAGAAGCTGTGCTAGGAGCGCACTTGCGGCGTTTTGGGTATTTGCATCTTGTTGATGTTGCGCAGTTGAAAAGTCGTGACTGTCCGAGTATTCAGCTTTGATTGCGACGTCCGGGGCGGGCATCCCGTTGGGAGTTGACGGGGCAGAATTATTCTGCATGGCGCGGATTGCGGAGTCGTCTCGAGGATTACTAGGGGGTGCAGTGTCTGGTGAGCCGCCATAGTCGTATAGGGGACTATCGGGGCCTGGGTCAGGCGGTCGATGGCCCACGGCTGGCGCAGTCATAGTCTGCGACGACATGACAGGCTGGTGCTGGGGAAGGGAGAGAAATGAAGTTCCAATAAGAAGGGAAGTTCTCAACTTGAGACCGGGCGGTGAGCGGTGGCCGATTTGGTTGCTGCAGATGGCCGTAGTCACCGCTGAGCCATGTTTTATTTTTATTTTTCTTTTCTCTCTTTTTTTCCTTTTTGTCGTTTTTCTTCGATTCTCAAAATATCGCGATTTGACTTGACGAATTCAGCAAATATGGAATCTGGAAAGGATTTATGGTTGGAAAAAGCGCCGATGATCCCCTTCCGGGACAAATTTTCTTTCCCGCCCCGCCCAAATCCATATTCTCTCCGACTTAGATCCACCTATTTTGTAGACTGCAGTTCCTCACCGATTTTGTTAAAAGAGCCTATATCTACATATGTATATATTGGAGTTAGTTTAAAGTATGATTGCCTCTATATTCTATTATCTCGTATTCTGTCTATTGTCTATGGTCTTGGACCTCTCTGATATTCAGAAGGTTCAGTGGCTGGAGGGGAAATCATAGTAATTATAGGTACATATGTACGGAGTACTTTGAGGCAAATTCAATTTATATCAAGTTTATATGCAAGGGGTGTCCGATGTATAATACTACATATTCTGGGGAAGCGGAGTATATATGTACACATATTACATGTAGACATCTTATGTAGAAAACCAATTACATATGTAGCCTTCTACCTAAATGTTGTCTATGGGGATCATCTTATCGCGATAAACCTCGACCACTACTCTACTCTACTCTACTCTACTCTACTCTACTCTACTCTACTCTACCCTCACCCCTACTTATACCTATACCTTCACCTACACAAAAACCAAAATGGCCCCGAA